>JBBPTB010000297.1:0-25461 GCA_038093875.1 Boletus tylopilopsis | reverse complement strand
CTGCTTAGACGCCAACTTTAGTGTGCACCCAAATAAAGCGTGAAACCCGACTCCGCACCTGGTACAGACCGACTCGGCGAACTTGAGTTGTTGTTTTTGCAACCAAGCAAGTATCTTTCACGTCGTCCGAGCTTCCAGGGAATCGGAGAAGACTTGCTGATAGTTGCAGCTTCTGGCCGCATGTTTCACACAGATTACTACGATATCAATGGTGATTTGCTGGTGGATAAAAACTTCAACTCACGTAGGTCAGGTGGGGAACGGCCGTGGTAGTCATCTAGGAACAACCCGGTATTGTGAGAATACAGACTACAAATTCTTTTCCATGGCAATCAGCTGTTCCATCTTCTCAAAGTGGGGGCCGCTCAATTGCTGCGCAGTTGGGGATTGGAGGGGACGCCTGACAGAGGATGTGCCGTATCCCCAATGCTTGGCGACCAAAGACTTGAGTGCGCCGATTCCACCAATCTTCTTGACTGCATAGTCGCCTTGTCCTAATAAACTCTGCAACTCCATGGCTGCTTTGATGTCACCCTGTAGATAGAGCTGATACAACTTCGAGTGAAGCTTGGGAACGATGTTTGGAAGAGCAGCGATAGCGCCTGCACTTCCGGACAAGAGACCCTGGAGAAGGACCTCTGAAACGCCTGCGAGGGTGGCGAACTGCGAGGAAGGTTTGGCGGAGGTGATACGGTGGAGTTTCCCGATGTTACCGCAGGAAAGCTTTGTGCCAACGATGTTTGGATGGTCGGACAACTCGATGATGATGTCTGAATCGAGATCGAGCCCAGCTGTGACGGTGGGGAAGTTGTAGATGAGATATGGGATGGGAGAGTGATCGGCAACCTGGAAAGGGATTGAGCGACGGAATGGGACGGATCGAGTGTACACATACGTCGCGATGGAACGCGATGATAGCGTCCTTGGTCATCTGGGGAGGCCAGATGGAGGGGGTCAATACAAGGACGCAGGCAGCTCCAGCCACTTTGGCATCCGAGCAGAGTTTCTTGGACTCTCTGGCAGACGGAGCGCCGCAGCCAGCGATGATGATGACGTTCTGGAAGCCGTTCTCGTCGAGTGTCTGACGAGTGAGGGAGATGGCTTGCTTGCGCTCGTCATGGGAGAGATGCTGGGCCTCTCCGTTGCTGCCTTGTACGACAATACCAGTGACGCCGCCCTGTGAATGATATTTAAGAGACATATGCATGGAGGGTGTTTGGTGTCGTACCTGTGCGAGACGGAGGACGTGGGCCTTGATGGCCTGTACGTCGAGGTCGTCGTTGGCGTCGAAGAAGAGGACGGCAGGGACGTAGATACCTGGTGGGGGCGGGGAGGACATGGTGGTAAGTAGTAGCGGAGTGTCAAGTGAACTTTGTAGCCAAATGTCCATCATCCGAGTGCGGCTCCGTCGTGTCCCTCCGCTGAGCCCTGTCCGCCGTCTACACGTACGCGCGCTCTCCTACACCTCCATTCCCCGCTTCGTAGCGCGCGCTTTCCGCGTCCCCATCGCCGGCGTCACCATCGGCGCGGGCGGGTTTGGCTACGCCAACTACAAGTTCGAAGGCAAGTCCCTTCACTTCTCCGACCCCGTCCAAGACAAACCCCTCATCCCAGAGCTGCGCAAAAAGACGACAGGATGGATATCTACCGTCCAAGACGCGGCGACCGACATCTTTGACTCGGCCTCGGACGGTATCAAGTCCGTCTCTGCCCGCATGTCCGCCGTGCAGCTACCCGACATCGAGACACCCCAGTTCCTCAAGGATCTCTTCGTCTCGGACGACCCCACGCGTGACAACCACAGCTCGTCTTCTCAAGACTCGGAAAACCCGCGCAACAGGTCTCCAGAGGAAAATGCCGCCATTGCCGCCCTCGTCGCAGCAACATTGTCTGCCCCCTCCGATCCTACAAAGCTGAACGACAATGGTCCCGATAACATGCAAAACGGTCTCATGCACCTCACCAAGAAACTCATCGAGATAAGAACAATGCTCCTCAGTATCGACCAAAGTGACAGTCTCAAACTGCCCAGCATCGTCGTCATCGGAAGCCAGAGCTCAGGGAAAAGTTCTGTTCTCGAAGCTATCGTCGGCCACGAGTTCCTCCCAAAGTCTGTCTTCTCGTTCTTGTGACCACCACCGCGCAGCTAACTGGCTGTAGGGGTAACAACATGGTGACAAGACGTCCCATCGAACTCACTCTCGTACATACCCCCCCAGAGGGAAACGGCCACGTACCCGAAGAATATGGCGAGTTCCCAGCGCTCGGCCTCGGCAAAATTTCAAACTTTGCCCAAATACAACAAACCCTCACCGACTTGAACCTCGCTGTGTCCTCCTCCGAGGCAGTCTCAAATGATCCCATCGACCTCCGCATATACAGTCCTTACGTCCCAGATCTCACCCTTATCGACTTGCCCGGCTACATTCAACTCGCTTCCATGGATCAGCCAGACTCTCTCAGAGACAAGATCGCCGGTCTATGCGAAAAGTACATCCGCGAACCCAACATCATCCTTGCTGTCTGTGCTGCAGACGTCGATCTGGCAAATTCTCCTGCTCTCCGTGCCAGTCGTAAAGTGGACCCATTGGGTTTACGTACTATCGGCGTCGTCACGAAGATGGACCTTGTCTCTCCCGAGCAAGGCGTCTCCATCCTCGAAGGTAACCGTTATCCTCTGCATCTCGGTTACGTCGGCGTCGTCTCCAAGTCCGCGGGCAAAATGTCGTCTTCTCTTTCCGGTGCCCTCTTGAAACGGAACGAACAAGACTATTTCAGTAACCACAATGAATATTTTGGCGTGTCGTCGTCATTGATGGTAGGCACTGACACCCTCAGACGTCGTCTTATGGAAGTGCTCGAATCAAGCATGGCTTCGTCCCTCCACGGCATCACCAATGCAGTTCAACTTGAGCTCGAAGAGGCCACCTATCAATTCAAGGTACAATACAACGATAGGCGCATAACGGCCGAGTCCTACGTCGCCGAAACGGTGGACGCTCTGAAAGCACGCTTCAAAGATCTCTCTGCGCAATTCCGCAAGCCCGAAGTACGCACCAAGCTCAAAGCCATGCTTGACGACAAAGTCATGGACGTCCTCGAGCAGCTGTATTGGCTCGACAAGCGTGCGGCCGAACTTGGGATATTCGGCGGCGACCCCAGGTTGAAAGCCGGCGACGTCGATGCTTATTGGCGACACAAGCTCGAGGCTGCATCGTCGCTCCTCACGAAATCGGGCGTCGGGCGGGATTCAACACTTCTCGTCGCGGACGGACTGAGAGCGTTGATCGACTCGATTGCTGTCGGAGAGCCGTTCAACCATCATCCCCGTGCGGCAGAGCGGCTCGTGCAGTTTTCACACATGATCTTGAGGGACCGGATTGGGTTGACGTCGGACCAGGTGGAGAACTGCATCAAGCCGTTCAAGTATGAGGTCGACGTGGACGAGCGGGAGTGGGAGCAGGGGCGTGGGCGCGCGGTAGACTTGTTCGAGAAGGAAGTTGCCATGTGTGAAACCAAGCTCAAGGAGATCAGAAAGAAGGTTGGGGGGAGCAGACGACTGAACGGGTTGATGAGCTATGTGAAAGAGCTCGAGGACCGGGCCCAGGAGAGGAAGAACAAGCGAATTTCGGGAGAGGATGAGGGGCCTGCGGAGGAGCCCGAGTCATATCGATACCCGCCTGCACAAATCTTGGACGGTGAGGCACGCAGGACCGTGGTGGATTCGTGCTGACGCATCGACAGCACGGAACGCAATGATGTACAGCGACAGGCTATCGATATTGAAACTTCGTATCGCTGCTCTCAAATCCAAACGCTGCAAGGGTGGCCCAGAAAATGACGTCTTCTGTCCCGAAGTGTTTCTCAATGTCGTGGCAAACAAGTTGGCATACACGTCGACGATGTTCATCAACATTGAGCTTCTCGACCACTTCTTTTATCAGGTCAGTCCCTCTTTATCTTAGATGAGAGAAACTGTCTCTGAGCGGGCTGCTAGTTCCCGAGAGAGATTGACTCTCGGCTGATTTACGACTTGGAGCGTAACGAGATTGTCCAGTTTGCGCGCGAGAACCCGGTGATACGACGCCACCTAGAGCTCCAAGAGCGAAAAGACAAGTTAGAAGAGGTTATGAAGCAGCTTAACAGCTTGTCGACCCTCCGACCAGATTCCAAGCCAACGCCGAGACGACAGCGGGGGTTATTCGGAGGGATGTTTTAGTTTTTTTTACGCGTTTTAGTACTTCTGTCCACACACTCGTTTGTTTTCTTATTTCCTCTCATCTCACGCTTACTTATTGACGGAAATATTACGATGTAATAAGACACAAATCGCCACTCTAGATGGACGAGACGCATGCCCGGGATCGGCTAGAGCTTGGCCTTGGCCTTGGTAGTCTGTCCGAACAAGGTCAACCATGCAACACCGACATGGCTCACCATCCGACTCACCCCGAGTACGCCAGCAAGCTTGGTGCCCAACATGATGTTTCCTTTGGACTTGAGTTTTCCCGTCATGAACGCCTTTTGACCGTCCATCTTGTGTGACACGCGAGTCAGACGACGAGAACAAGGTGCGACCAAAAGAAGAGAACGCGCACTTTGCCAGACGCAATCTGCACAAACGTGTCGTCGCTCATGCTGAGCGTCACGCCGGGCTTAGCAGGGGCCTTGACAGGCCCTGCATAAATCGTCCCCGTGTCCTTGAGGTCGAGCGTCCAGACGGCTTCCCGCTTGTCGTTTTTGACGCGGAGCTCAAAGATGGCGGCGGTCCAAGGTGGAGGTCAGAATGAAGCGGTGACGCGTGGAGCGGATCTACCTACCTTTTTGATTTGGGCTGCGCGCTCCGAGGCGGAGAAGGATTTAAAGGTCTCGTTGAGCTGGGCCAAGATGTCGGATGCCTGCCGCGACGTGGTGAGCGCGCCGTGTCGAGGTCGGTGGGGAGGGGAATACCTTGAAACCGTCTATTTTGATGTCGGACATGGTGACAGAAGGAGGAACACATATGATTGTCTCGGCTCGACAAATAATGCTATTGCACCCGTCGTTTACTGCACCTTGATATCGACTACGACCCTATAAATCGGAACAAATGGGTGCAGTGACAAGCCTACTCCTCTGCCCACCAAACAGTTCCAGATAACACTGCACCTGAAGGTCGTATGTAACGACCACGGGCCACATCCGTGGCTACAATCGCGCGCCGAAGTAGGCTTGTTGTACCGTCGTGACCACACATCACTGTCGTTTGCCGTGTCGCAGTCCTCGTAATCACGGTGGTGCTGGTGGTAGGTGGTGGCAGCGGTATGAGGTGTGGGGGTGTGTGTAGTCAATGTGCCGCCTTGGTCCTGGTGCTATTCGTGGTGTGCGGCGCGAGGTGGTACTAAGTATCAACTCATTGTCTACCAAGTCACGAGGCGGCCTAGCACTGGCATGACGATGACGGCGTCTAGGCAGTGCCATGGGTATGTCCCAACGACATGCCGCAGTGACTGCACCATCACATTCGCCAGTGGTAGTGCGTCGATGGGACACTGCTGCGGCTTCGTCGTCGTCGTGGAGGTAATGTCACAATGACATCCTTGATGGCCCTACGATCTACGGTTGGCAGTTTCTGAAATCAGTCCTGTTTTCGACTGGGAAAATAATCGTCCGCTAACTATTATACAGGACAATATAGAAGGCTGGAGTATGTACTCGCAAATATATTGTGCTGAATTTCGTGCGACGACGAGGAGAGGCAATCGGAGCACGTCCACAACAGGAAAAAAAAGAAAGCAAAGCCGGACCGCCTGCGTACCCCAAGTCGATGTATCCAGCGTCTAGCGTTGCGCAGTATCCGATTCAACCTTTTTGAGGCCCGTGCCTCAACGTTCAACCCGTACCCGTCAGCAATGTGACGGCGACGACGAGGCAACAGCTACGATAGTGATGACACCTTGACATAGCTTTCGCCCTCACCCGCCCTCACCTCGCCGGCCCGCCAAATCACGTGACGGCGACGGCAACGTGATGGTCCCTTGGCGTTGTTGTCACCGACTCCCCTCCTCACCCTCATCGCCTCGCTTGATGATAACGACAACGACAACACGACAGCCATGATAGCGTGGTTGACACGTCGTCGTTGCCGTTCCCAGCGGTTTTCCCTCGTCCTTCCCCTTGCCCTTCCCTCGTCCCACCTGACGATGACGACGACGACGACGCGACAACGGCTGTCGCCGTCACTACCCATTCGCTCTCTCGCACCCGCAGCCCCCGCCCTTGCCTTTTCCCTCCCCCGTCTCGCCTGGTGACGACGATGACGAAACTTGCGTGGCACCCAGCACTCCACATTGATTTTTTGACAATCCAAAGGTAGTCAATTCCATTTGCTTACAATGTAAGGGGATCACAAACACACCAAACGAACAGCAGTTCGACTATTCCACAACCGAGCGCTTTCGCCTGACTGCTCACTCGTTCACGTTTTATCACCAACACTCCTTACTCCACCGTTTCATCTCTACGGTATTGACGTGCCGCGTGCCTTTTACCTTTGCCCTATAGTCCCTGATTCTCTAAGCCCTACGTATCGTACTGTGTCGCCAGTCTCGAATAGAGGATTTGATCCAGTTCTTTCGTGTGACTCTATTGTGACGGCCTTCACTGGTTCCGACTATATAGTTCCGGAAGTAAAATTTATCGCTAGGGCTTGCCTCAATCTCGAATATATTTCAATCCGGTGGGCTGTGGTTGAGTGTTATTCAGAGACTAATGCTAATACCTTTTGTAGCATCATCCACATGTCCCATATGACTCCCATTCTGCCTGCGTACGACATGGAGTCCAAACTCGTAGACCTGGTTGAGCAAGTCCAAGGTGATGCTCCAAGGAATTCCCATTCTCTTAGTATGCCTTCGCTTCCAGTCGAGATCCTACAAGGCATATTTATCCAATGCGCGCATGTCTGCTACTGTTGCCACAGTCCCGGGGTACCTTCGTGGGTGAACATTTCGTATGTTTGCCGATATTGGCGCGATGTCGCTCTCGAATACCCCACGCTTTGGACATACATCTTCCTCGCATCGCGGCGCTGGACGGAAGCGCTATTGCACAGATCGAAACGTGCATCACTGAAGATATCCATACACTTTCCATCACAACAACACCGATCCAACTCCTTGTTGTCGGATCTGGAGCTGGTCATGGGTCATGTACAACGTATTAAAGAGCTATGCCTGCACGAGCTTCCGGCCTCATATGTTCATCAGGTTCTTGCCAGACTTTCCTCTCCCACTCCTTGCTTGAAAACTCTTTCTATCACTGTCGACGACACATGTATGGGACGGCACTATGACCAGAAGATTCAAAGACACACTCCAGCCCTCTGTATGCTCGAGCTCACAGCATGTCCGGTGCTGTTGCATTCGTTCAGACTGAATGCACTGACGAGTCTTGATCTACGATATATTCCCCTCGACTTTCAACAAAATGTCAAGGAGTTCCTAGCCACACTGAGGTGCATGCAAAACCTCAAGGATCTGTGCCTCTTTGACGCCTTTCCCAACGAAACTGGATTCCCCTCTAGCGCAATGTTCACGGCTTTTGAACAAATCAGTCTACCCCACCTCTCCCGGCTTCTTCTCGGCGCGCCATGCTCAACGATCATTATATTCCTTTCTTGTGTAGAAATTCCATTGAAAACAAATGTATCGCTCGTACTCCCAATTGAACCCTCATTGGATGCTTGGAGCCCTTACCGCCTGCTCTTTCCACTCCTCGCGGAAAGATACAGCATGACCAGCCCGACAATCCAGTCGTTGGTTCTCGACGTCCTTCCTTACCCCAGATTTAACCTTATATGCAGCCCACATAAACGTGACGTCATCCCCTTATTGCCTGGCGCTGTCTGTTTATCCGACTTTCCTTTTCATATTGCCCTCAGTCCATTCGGGATGGACATGGAGGACGCCATGATCCATATTTGTTGCTCCTTGCCTCTCTCGAACGTGCCGAGCCTTGTCATCTCCCACCCCCCATGCGGGTCCACGTTTTGGAGGCAACTGCTGAGCTGCCTCACGGCTGTATGTCACATTAAACTAGTCGGAGGCTACATGCCAGATTTCTCCATGCTCTCACCCACACATCATCTCCACTTTGACAATGAGATGTGGGGCCAAGATGAAGTCAACGCTGCTGGCGCTGATGGCGGTCTGAGTCACCTTATGGCACCACTGCTGGAGGAGTTGGAGCTGGAGAGGATCACGTTCGATCTGGACTGTGACTCTTCTGAGGAGGTGCTAAATGTGCTGATACGTCACTCTCTGCTCGATGCACTGTCCCAGCGGCGAGGCACGCGAGGTCGCCTCACCATGACTGAATGCCTAGTGGGCAATAACAGGGTGGATCTAGTCGCGGAATGGGACGATGGTGATGTGCAGGTAGTCAGTGCACAAGTGGATCTCATTGCCAGTGATGTGTGGGACAGTGACAGTGATATGGAATGGGACATGGCCAGGGAAGGAATGGATCACATTGATGTGTGGGACGACGATGAAGTGGAAGATCCGGAAGATGAAGCAAGTTGATCGGGAGGACAATGTCGATGGACAGAAAGGAGAAGATGTTAGTGCTGATGACAGCATCGGCCGACGAGAAACCGTTAAACACTTCATCTCCGTGACCTTCGTGTCGAAGTTGAAGGGGAACGACGATCAACAACTTGAGAGTAGCAGTGTCGACCCCATGCCGATCGGGCAAGTCCAATGCCTTGATGACGTTGGTCCAATTAAGGCTTACATGTTGCAAACCATGTCAGCGATGATGTGTGCCATGCTGCTAAAGTTAGAATTCACGAAACTCCAAAGAGCCCTTGCGAGCCTCACCAACGCATCAACGTCACACAGAGTCGTGCCTCTGCAGTCAGCCTGGCAAAGCTGAGATGATCTCAACAGCTTATTAGCCAAAGAAGGAGCGCACGAGCTGTATCTGCATCGCTAGTAATCTCAGGGAAGGTCTGGACGAGAGAGACGCGCCAGGAGGAAGGCTGTAAATCGTATCAGTCATGCTATTTCAGGTCCGTACTTGGCTTGAGCTGCCGCGATGAGTGCCTGATACTGGGTAGTATCCAACACAGGGAATTTCTGGATGGAGTCGGACAACAAGTTTGACATGTTGAGGGTAGAGATCGGCGTGTTTGAAGGAAGGACGTTAACGGAGACATAGGACAGTATTCATGTCACTCAAGGGACCGAAGAGAAGCACGATCTAAGAATCGGATCAGATCAAGGTGTATGAAAGCGTTCCCTTCGCCATGTCTATGCTGTCGCGGAATCAGTCTGCAAGAAAAAGGTCACAAGCAATGCTCTGAGTTTTTTTTGAACGAGGAATGGGTTAAGGTAGTATATGGGCCAAACGCGGAAGAAGGGGCAGCTAAAGCAAGACGACCTTGTGAGTACTAGTGAACAATGAATGACGTAGAGATATCTGTGGAGACCGTGTTGCTCTGAGAGCTGTGTCGCGCAGCAAAATAAATAAATCAAAGGAGCGACGTATGGAACGCACCTCGGGCTGGTTCCTCTCGCCGAAATTGTCCTTCATGAGTGTTGAAAGGAGGAAAATGATTGGGTTTTTATGATGGGCGATAATCCAACGCAAACATACAGCTGGCGATGATGACCACACGTGACTTTCCGTGTCTCCCCTCCCCCTAAATTTCACCCATCATGGACCCGGTTGACAACATTACCACCTACATGCGCCGTGGGGACCGATGGGTCCCAGGGCTGGTAATCCCACGAGGCGACTTCGAGAAGTTCTCTAATACGCCCCTCAAATGGCTTCTGTTTGCTTGTTTTTGCGCGCTCGGCACGAAGGGCGATCTCTTCGACAGTGCTGGCCCGAATCGTACTGTCGTGAACTATGACATCACCTCAGTCACTGACATGACTGAAAACTATTACTTCATCCCTGATGGTAATGCCCACTTGAGCCATCCCAGGCCACAACTAACAAGACTGTAATTACAACTAGGGGACTACCATGTCGTTGATGACGAAGTCCTTTCTTCTCGCCACGCTTCAGTTACAAGACCTATACGCAGCTCTAAATTTCGAGACGCTGTTAGTGCTCGTGATCATGACTGTTGTGCAGTTACGGGAACGGAGAAAAGTGAATGCGAGGCAGCTCACGTTATCCCGCATTCCAAGGGTGATGATGTAAATTTCCAATTTTGTTGCAGATACGTTTGCTGATAATCCTATGTAGTACATCAACTTCATCTTTTTGCGACGTGGACATTTATATGGGATTGACCCCAATACCATCAATGTTGAAATCAATTCCACAATAAATGGGATGCTTCTGAGAAGGGATATGCATGTCCGATTTGGTTGTGGGCAAAGTGTGTTCTTGAAGGTGAGTGGATTCTATTAATTGTTGCCCCACAACCTGAAGTGACTGCCCTTTCCAGACACCCAACTTTGCCCTGAAACCTGCTGACATCCCGATACACTCTGCTGAAGTTCGTGCGTCCCGCACCACGGTTCAACATTTTACACCATATATTGGTCTCTTTCCTGTCCCACAATGTGATGTCCTAGCAGACTGGTCCACACCTGATGCCCCCCCAAGTATACTCCTTGACTTTATGTATGGCGCTGCTGTCATCAAACACTGGGCTACTGATTCCATTCGGCAGCACTTACTCCATGAACAACAGACTCAGTATTCTGCTGTTCTTTCAACACCATCTGCTATGTCCCAAAGTGAAGATGAAGGTTCTGACAGTGTTGGATCTGATGACTTAAGTGTTTCTGAATACATTCCCTCATCTCAATCCCAGGCAATGGATGTCTTTGCCTTTGAAGACTATTTCAAGGGTTCACATGGATTTGGAGCTACAATACACCAAGAGACTCGAGAAAAGGTGGAAGGTTGGTTGCATACAAGCCCATCATACCCAACATCATTTTGTATTGTAGATGGAGTTATTATCCAGGACTGATACAGTCATTTATGCCCATACTATTGTTGTTATTGTTTTCTGTTCTCTTCTAGTTTCATTTCATTTCTTGGTCATGAACATGTCTAACTGTATTGTTTATATTGTTATGAAGGCAATACATAAATTACTTCTTGTGCATGATGTGGGTTGGAGGGGCAGTTGGTAAGCCTCTCCACAGAATATATGCACTTATTATTCATGGTAGTTTAGGTTGTAAACCTGAAAGACAATGCAATTGTTCTAGTGGCATTCAAACATGACTACAACTAGATGCTGTCAGGGAGCAGCTTCTTGTCATACCAATCATGCTCTAGCTGGATGGCTTCCTTGATTGACTCCGCAAGTCGCCAACCGTGTCCTTCCCCCTCAAAAAGGCGGTATTTCACTCTATCTGCATCACCGTGCTCATTGATCGTATTCACAATTTTTTCGGCCTGTTCCGGAAGCACAACCTTGTCTTCTGCCCCTTGGAGTACCTAGGTAATATGTCAGATATCGTACCGTCGCAAGCGTCAGACCGACGCACCAAGAGTGGCGTCACTATCTTGTCTGCATGATTCACGGGGCTACGTGCCGCATACACGTCTGGGACTTCCTGGGGTGTTCCACCCAGCAACTTGTCCATGTACCTCAGCTCAAATTTGTGCGTGAACTTGGCGAGCGATACGAGATCAGAAACACCAAAAGATGATGTGGCCGCCTTGAAAAACCCGGCTTCTTTTGCGATCGAGATGGATGCCAACGCGGTGAAGCCGCCTGCAGAACAACCCCGAATGGCAACACGACTGCCATCAATGAGTGAATGAGGTGGGGCTGCGAGTAACCTTGGAGCGTCTTGACAGTCTTGAACGTCCACAATGCCCCAGTTACCCGCAAGGCGTGTTCTGAAACCGGGTGAGAGAGCGGTTCAGACAAGGGTAAAAGCAACTCCCACATGTACTCTCGACCATACCCTGACGAACCCCCATAATTCACGTCCAGCCTTTTCGAACAGAGTCAGCAAGTGGGAGGATAGTCGTCTGTCGCAACATCCTTACCATGCATAGCCGTGACTTGTGTAGTACGTGAGCTGCCATGCCGGTTGGACCACCGTGCACATTAACAATGCAAGGGGGCTTTTCGCCGGGGATACTCGACCCCGAATACTTGGGATTCTTCGGTGCGTAGTACACCACGTAGAGGGGTTTCTCGTCTCTGTACAGCGTGATTGGTTGAGGAGGAGAAATATACGCTTCATTGCCCGTTATGGATTGTGTGGTACTTGACTTGAGGATTTGGTAGGATGGCATAAATGACGTCCTAGAAAATGTGCACAAGAAGATACCCCCCGGAGCATCACTTTTCTTCGCGCGCAGGACGATGGATGTGCCTCCCACTTTGTTTACATGGTCGACGAGGGAGAAGGGAAAATCGTAGATCTCCACGATGTGTTTGTCAGAGAGACTGATGATGTACGAGGCATTCCGTCCATCGTGAACAGCAGCGAACACGGCAAACTTTCCATCCCCTCCTTTGGGATCGTCGAGAAGCGCGTAGGGGTAATCTCCCAGAATCCATGCAGGCTGACCAAAGTCTGCTTCGATAGAATCAGGAATGGCGAGCTGAGCAGTACCCGTTAGGGTAGAGTAGGTGAACGGATTCATGAAGCCATTCAGTTCGTCCGAAGTGAACACCAACGTAGTATCAGACGCCCAGGAGGGATAGTTGACGGACTTGGTGAGTCGCTCGCCGGCAACGCATGTCGTATTCAAGATGATGATCGTGTCTTGCTGGACCAGCACGTCGGCGATCTTGATCAATGCGCCTTCCCAAGGCATATCTGGGTGATACCACTCTTGCCAAGCGAGCTTGGTACCCGATGGATTGAACACGGGAGCAGCATAGAAATCGGCGCCGACGACGAGGGGGAACGTTTCTTTCCTGACTGTGTTTATGACGGTAAGTGTCGTGACGACCGTTTGGGGGGTATCTACTGTGTGATCTTCGAGGATCGACACAATGAGATCGTGGCGAACGGGGTGGACGGCAAAGTTGGCGTATCTGTACACTTTTTTGTCTATATACCCCAACGATGAGATGGGGTAGCGTGGACAAAATAACCAGGTTTACCTGGTGTGACGGGCTCGAGTGTCTGGGTCGTCGCCTTGATCGAGTACACGCGGTTGTCAGCGAAGTTGGAGAAGTACACGGTGCCTCCATAAGCGCTTGCTGCACCTCCTCCATACTCCTGAACGCTAGTACGTGCGCTGTACGGAGATGGTATGATGTCCTGTCCTGCGATCGTGTCTACGATCACATAACGAGCCTTATCCTGTGGACGCGCTTCGATGTGGTATATCTTGTTGTTTGTGGGGTCTACGAAGATGTCTGCAAAGCCGATATGCTGAAGCCGGTTTGTCATTACTAATGAGCAATTCTGATGAGGTATTTACGAGCTGGACTTACGCCTTGCAAGAGAGACTCTGGGGTTATGGTCGATTCCCATTTTCCATACGGCGCCGTTTGGGACATGGTTGTATCGCTAGATGGAGATCGAGTTTGGTCACTTATCAAGAACATGCCACATCATCTGTTCGCATCACATGGCAGTCACTGTCTACGATGGATTTTCACACCGTTGGCGCAATGTGAGATGATGAGAACGCCTTGCACCCATGAGCCAGAAATGCTACCACAAAACCCAATGCCACCAGCTAGACACAAGCCTGCTCGACTGAAAGATCAAGCGCAAGTCTGAGTAAGGACTATGAACCACCTACTGTGGAACTAACACGAACTAGTGGATGGTCGTTGAAATAGTTCATCCAACAGTACTGCAACTTTTTGTTGAACCTCGATTTTCTCTTGTTGCACGCGCCTCAGTTCGACATCCCGACGATGTGCAATCTGCGCTTCGTCAGAGAGAAGTAAAAGCAACTTGAGCGAGTGCGTGATCGACAGAAGCGAGTTTGCTGCCTTGACCTAAGGCCGACGACAGGTGAACAATCGAAAAGCTTGGGTGGTGAGTACGAGGAGGACACACCATCGACTCGGCTCGCGATTCTGCTTGGAAAGATTCCTGGGCAATGCGAAATTTGTCCTTGTCTCCAATCTACATAGTGGACCGTCAGAGTAACGAACATGCGACCTGAACGGTGAACGGTGAACGCACGGAAGCAAGACTAACGATGTCGACCATGCCATCCACCAGTACTTCCACTTCGGCATCTAGCTTTTTGTTCCATTCCTCTTCGATATTGTCCAGATACTCGTCCGAGTTTTGGTCAACGAGCGCGTTGACTGCGCTACGTTGATGAAGTGTCGCTGTCGGGAGCGCAGACGGACGAGAAACGTCTGTTTGGGGTGGCTCAGACATTGGCGAGACTTGTCTCCACAACACCAACACATTCAAATGCGACTTCACTCGTTGATCCCTACAATCCCTGGCGATCTCGTCGCTGCTCTCGAGGCCTGCGGGATCAGAACAGACGCTGATCTCTTGTTCTCCGGGACTCCGATTGACATCCTCCAACGACTACCACCCGGAGTGGTCAATCTCGCGGATCTTAAGACATACACTAGGTCGGTGGCAGAAAGTGCGTCCGCTCGTGGCGTTCGAGGGGACGTGTTGTATATAGAAGAACTTGAAAGACGACACGATCATAATATGAACATTACCTGCGGCATAGATGAACTCGACTCGTTGGTCAATGGGTTTGGCGGTGGTCGTGTCTTTGAAATATCTGGGGATAGAGGGTCAGGAAAGACGGTATGGAATACGCGCGAATTCATCACCAGCGTTCTCATCCATGATGTCAGTTACTTGTGTCACAGATCGCACTGCGGTTACTAGCATCATATAATGAGGCGTCTGTTCTGTGGATGGACACTACAGGAGACTTTTCTGTCGAACAGACTGGCCAGATAGCCCAACAGTTGGGTGGAGAGGTGATAATGACTGCTTTCATTCGTCCAATCCAACTGAGTTCACCAGGAGAACTCTTCCGCAGTGCTTGAACGCTTACAAGTCTCGCTTGTACTTGACATCGAGACTGCGCGTGCTCTTCTCGAAGATGTCGAAACCTCGCTGACTGTATGCATGTTCAATTGACACTTGCCGCTAACGATTTAAAGGTCTCAGGCTAATGCATCGTCCGGTCCTAGAATTCGCCTCGTTATCATCGATTCGGTCACTTCCCTTCTGGCATCATCTCTCAGCGCTGTATCATCCCGTGGACATGCCATCATGACCACCTTCATGCAGCATCTTCGCAGTATGGCCCGAACTTATTACCTGGCATTTCTCGTGAGTGTCTATACCCAACAAGGTCATGTCTAACTCGTTTTAGGTTGTCAATAACACGTCTGCTTCTTCCCCTCACAACCCCCTGTCTGCCTTCTCGTCGACTGTTAGGAAACCGGCACTTGGTCCTTCGTTTACTTTTCTTACGGACTGCACGATCTGGCTTGCTAGACATGAAGACACGGCCAATATCGAGGCAGGATCCCCGATTTATGTCGCTGAGATATTCAGGTCGCGATCGACGGTGAGATTTACAATTCCCAGTTGATCTTTTTTTTCTCATCTGAATCAACAAAGCGATCAAGAGCATGGTGTACGTTCAAGATTTACGATGGTATTTTACGATCGGCGACGATACAGGAACGAGAATGGGCGGCATTGCACTCGACCTTGCGGTTCGAGGGTCTTCCCTTGGGCGGACTGAATGACAGATGAACGCTCGCCACTACTTTACTGATGAGTTTGGGTTGGATCACGCTAGCAGGCGGAATCAATATATCTTGCGCAGCTGATGCCGCTTGCATGGCAATTGGGTCGCTGGCCATAAAATAATACACCGATCCCAAATCCCCCTGACCGCACTCTTTGCATTCAAGGTGCCTTATTCATGTCATGGAGTAGGCGGGATCCTACGTTATGGGCAATCAGTCTTTCCGTCAAAAAATCCTCGAAGAGACGCGGAACAGTTTCCCTTCCACTTGCTGGTGTATTTCTGGCACTTGTCTTATGAACACTTACATATACACCATGACAGCGGCCAAGACTCGCAGCACACAGGCAAAATCATGATCAAGTGCCACGCACTCGTTCAGTAGAATGGGGTATTATATCAAGTGGTGCGTGCTTGAGCGGGAGAAGGAAAGGCACAGCCAATCGGCTCACCATCCTCCGAAGAAACCCAACACGAAGTCCCGACATCTGAGCAGCAATATCTTGGCAAGGAATCCAAGGACACGCGTGCAAATTGAGGCGCTGACGCGGATCCAACACAGGCAAGATTGTATTGAATGCACACCGCTGTCAGGTGTACAGCAGCTAATCCGTGCTGTAAAATCTCAGAGTGGAACCCAGTCTAGACCGACCCTTTTGTGATAGATGAGTATTGAATCTTCGACTTGCTATGGAGCTGGTTTGGTTAGATGCGAAAGAAGCAGGAAATTTGGAGGGGCTCAAGGATTGGGTGTGGTCTCAGAGTCAGAACTTTTCAAACTACTTGACAAAAGTTCTGGAAGTCAAGATAGTATAAACTTATTCAAACACACTCAGGTCTCATGTCTCGTGCTCTTCGAGATACAAATAACGAAGGTTCCAAAGGAACATGACGGATATTAAAACTCTCCAAAGCTGACCGGCCTGCATCAGCATGTCACCTACAAGCGAAAGAACCTAAACTCACCGATCCGGCATGAAGACTGGAGCAAGCAAGCTCCACATGTAAAGGAGCGTGCAGACCCAGCTGCTAACAACGCGCATCCACATTGCCGTCTCAGAGCGTCCGATATAGACAATCTCTTCCGATTCAGAACCACCTTGTTCGGTCGATACCACATTCCTAGGAGTCCATAGATTAGGATCGAGGACGAGAGGTGGAGTGGTAACTGACCAGTCTGTGAGCAGCATCGCAACATACATGGTCCCAAGGGCGAAGATGACGTGAAACCAAGCATACTACAGGGGTTCAATGACGAGAAGGAGAGAACGAATGACCTTACATTGTAACGAGTACCAGAACGTTCATCATCCTTGGTTTCTTTATAATCATCATCATCTTCCTCTTCTTCCTGGAGTGCAGACTCGGGAATAGCTCTAAATTGATCGAAGTCAATGCAAGGCTGTGTGCAAAGGGAGGAGCAAGTGTACCCTGCTTGTACCGCAGCTAACAAGGCTTGGTATCTAGGAGATTCCGTACGCCCCGGTTGCGTGCTTACTATCCCCAGTTCTGACTGCGCGCCATCGTCAATGGGCAGGTGAACAGCACCACCTTTCTTGCCCGAACCCACCAGCGCTCGGCTCTGCGTCGCCGCTCGACTGGTGGAATAGGCAATCGCAAGGAACGTAAAGATCGCACCAAGGACGACCGTCGTTGTTCCCGTTGTACTCGACCGCATAAAGGGATTGCAAGAGTTGTGAGCATGATTGGTCACAGCAGAGGTGACAAGGTAAGTGCAATAGGCCGCCACCATGCCTGCCTGAGCGAGACCAGATCGTGGATTGGATTCTTGCACTGTTGGGTGAATGGACATGATCGTGCTGACTACGCAGAGAGCAAGGTTGAATGATATAAAGAAGCGATTCAGCGTGCATCCGGAGCTAGCAAAGTATCCGTAGAGAACGCCGGTGAGGGTGATAGTCATGATATACATCACGGCAGTAGAACCAACGAGGATCCATTGCCAAAGGGTCGATTCGGATTTTTCCCAGTTTTCCAGGCAAGTTTCTGACCAGGAGTGCGCAAAGTCAACCAAGAGGACGAGACCAAGCAGAATGAATATTGTGGCGCCGATGAGGGCAACGTAGTCCCCCCAGAAGATGAAGAAGCCATTCGGGATGAAAAATGTGGTAACCACCAAAATGAACCAGATCAAGACCTTGGGACCCCACCAGCTGGAGAGAATGAACAAAGGAACATCAAGCAAGAGGTAATCACGTTACCCGTTCTGTATTGCTGCGCGTTTATCCCTAGATTCCGTCACACCAATAAGGGATAGACTCAAGAGAGAGTGAAACAGGAACAATGCAAAACAAACTCGATGGACCTAGAGGAAGTAAGAAGAAAGCATGGTTGGAGGCGACAGCGAACACGACGCACTGCGAGTACACCATAACATTTGCCTTCTTCGCAATCCATCTTGATGTAGTCGTAACTCCATTCCTCGATTTTGCGAATGGCGAACGGAGTTTTCATGAGCCACGCCAAAAGGGAATTCAGTATAAATATGATCTAAGTGAGAGCCATTGGTTTGAGCACACGGAAAGCCACCGCGAAGACTTGCCGCAAAACCAATTCTTGTTGCGATAGACGAGTTGCAATTGCACGACTTGCAGAACATGGACGCTATCAGTCTCGTGTGAGTGGAGCCTAGGTTACCATACAACGAACTAACCTGCGGTGCTGGTGAAACAGAAGGCCAAACCTCCAAGGCATGAGGTGGCTATTGTCCCTAACGAGCCTGCGAGCGGTATTGATAACAAGGCGCCCATGGTTGGTTGTTGCTGGTCGACGTCAGAAGGAGACTGCAACTTGCCGAAATAGGGACTTGATCAGTACTCAGTACTGGCACTGCACAACGTTATGTAACTAGATACGATACAACATTCGAGTGTCGTGTCATACAAGTACACGACGTTCTGAAACGTGTGAGGGAGCGTAAACTAGTAACATCTCTCCTGAACCACCAAATGTTGCCAAGTCTAGGGCCACACTTGTCGACTCGTTACCCGAGCCCTCCAGCCAATTGGGAATTTCTGCCACGGACCTCTGGTACCGCTCGAGTTCAGTTCATCTACGTTCATGGGAAAGTTCATAGGTGTACGTTCTCCGAATTTTGTGAATGTTCACTGACCGGCAGAACACTGGGTGTGTGCATGTTCAAATTGAACATGCACACACCTCGTCAGACTTGATCGTGGAATGAATTCAAGGATCGTCCATCCTCGGACTTAAGTGCTAAGTAGGTGGTTTCACCACTCTTCGTTGGACGTGTCATTATACGAGTTACTTCGCCTTGTTTCAGCACTGGCCCTCAAACTGTCCTACGTGGCATTTGTTCTAAATGATTATTAACGCTTGACCAAAACATACAACGATGAGTCAGGTTCACGGATTGAACCGGTGCGACTCATCACGAATTCTGGAGAGTTTAAGACTACATCGTCTTCATCTTCCTTCGAATCCGATCAGCCCCCGTCGAGTTTCAAGAGTGCTCAGTGGTCTATCCGTCAACAAATTCGAGGACCTTTTGCTTTCGTTGTACAATCCGATCACGAAGCCCCTATCCCAATGAGCCATCGAACACAGTTGAGAAACTACTTATGGCGTCAACGGCTGAAGTTGGAGGCCACACTTGGATTCACTGTAATGGAGCCATGGGAAAGGGTCCTGTTCAGTGAGTGCTCTTCCTGCACATACCATCACCAGTACTGCATGACGCTGCGCGGTATCTGACAGAAAGCTCGTAGCGTTTATCTTGACATTCTTCACACTTTTGCTTGTCTCTTGGCTCTACCATCTACCGCAGCACATATCCATCATGCGCCAACATGCAACCTATTATTTATGGGGTAAAAATGGTGACAATCGGTTATTGTGGCAATTTCGTTGACACTTCAGGTATGACACCCGTATGAGATCAATCGCCATGAGACTTACGTGGCGCCATGCTGGTGTATCAGTGATTCAGACCTCCTGTGTACGGGTAGTCGTTCTATTTTGTGATCATTCGATGAAGCCATGTAACATCGTGGTTGACAGCTTGTAGAGTCACTCGGGTTGCTTGACCTTTGTTTCACTACCCAACTAATGATACGAACTGGTGTTGGTTGCGGGGCTTGAGCCTGATTGCCATCATGTGATGCACAACTTGCTTGCGCCGCTAAATGGACTTGCATCGACTCGGACGCTAAGTGCTGACGCATAATGTATCTAACCAGTTCAACTTCAGCCAGAACGGTGCTCTGGGGCTTCCCATTGGTGTTGCAAACCTGCAAGAAACAGAATGTCTGATCCGATCTTTCACTGAGCTGAACGAGAACGGAGTTGCGATTTCCACAAGTTATCCGAGATAACTCTCTAGACTCTAGGGGAAGTCGGAGTCAAGATTTTCGTCAAAACATGCGTTTGAAAGTTGTTACAGGTACGGTATGACTCTGACGTTGGACTTCGGTAAGAGAGTTCACATTTGTCTGGCCTTAGCATGTCTAAAGTGGCAACCTTATCAGTTCTGACCAGATCCGTGCGGAGTTTGGAATTCCTAAAACAGGTACCCGCCCGTTTTGGTAGGCGCGTCAAACTTCAAAGTCCGCTGTTGCACAGGCTAAATGGATGGCGGTTCCGTAGCAGCTACGCAAACATCTCATTGATTGATACACTGTGACTGACCTAAAGTTCCTTTTTTTTTTACGCGTGCATGGACTCGTCTAAGGTGAACTAAGTGATCACACGCATGTGTCATGATGAGTCGGTGCGGATCGGGCCGACGAGATGGAAACGTCACGTGCCGAGAACTGCGTTTCAAAAAAAGAACAAGTGTGTCGTCTTGCCGAGTTTAAAACCGCTGCGTCTTTCTCCCAGCACAACTAATTTGTGCAGGAACACGCGGTGGGTCTTCTCTGGGCTCTACTCTAAGTTTCCCGACACTCGCGCTTATCCTCGCTCCGCGCACGATCCATGCAATGTTGAGGGACTACCTGTGGCGTCAACGTACCAAGTTTGAGGCAACGCTTGCGTTCTCAATGCTGGAGCCTTGGGAGAAGTTCCTGTCCAGTAAGCATTTCTTCCGTACCCACCGAGCACACCACACAATACTTCCCACTTGTGTGAATGGACAAGGTCTCTGATGGAAAGCTTGTAGTGTTTGTTTTCATCTTTTTCACGCTTCTGCTCGCCTCTGGGCTGTACCAATATCTGCCGCAGCATGTGTCCATCATGCGACAGCGTGCAATCTATTACCTGTGGGGTGAGGGTGGCGACGACCGGCTTCTGCGGCATTTCGTCGACCCTTCAACACTGAAGGAGCTATGATGTTCACCGGAGACTTGCCTACTGTGAGTTTTATTCGGTTCCGTGGCTTCACCAATGATGAATATTAATAGTGGCCTGCATCGCTGAACTAAAGCATTTTGATATACTGCTGATTCTCACCACAATGCTACATATATCAGCTCTACCTATTCCCTTCCATATGTACTGAATATATCTTAGTCTGAATGGTTCCTTTTGCTTGAACCCCCAGATCACGTGACTGCGGCATGGTAACTTTGCTCCGAGTCGAAGGCTGTTTCACGTCTCACGGTACTTTGCATTAAGCGAAACTGCCTTTCTCCAGCTCCCACAAACTTTGTATTGCACCACCCCCCCAGCATGATACGTGATTCTAGTCGTATACGAAACTATCTCTGGAGGCGCAAATTGGTCATTGAAACAACGTTTGCTATCAACGCCTTGGAACCTTGGGAGAAACTCATTTTCTGTGCGCACTATCCGCTTCCGTCCTTTGCTCCATCTCGCTCATCACCGCTCCTGTCGATCAGTCTCATTCCTATCGCTCTTTGCTTTTCTCTTGTTTAGAGGCGTATGCCGTATATTCCCTTCCCAGCTCTTCGTCCTACAACAACGAGCATCGTATTACCTATGGGGATATGAAGCAGACGACCGCCTCCTAAGACACTGGGTCGCTCCACCAGCGGTAAAAGATCTGTAGCTTCTGTTCATGGTGGCTTGAGGATGTGAGTTGCAATTTTCTCTTTCTTTTTCCTCGTTGACTCCGTCTCTTTAGTGATGGCCTACCTTTTAGTTCTTTTTTTATAATGTTGTACTATTCCTTTGATGAAGCACGTCGATACGACTTGCCTCCTGGCTTTTCCCCTTACCTGTCCTGCGACGATGACGAACCATAACCCCCCAGGTCTTCTTCCATGCCTCATCCATCACTAAACACCGGCTCTCCAGAATAAAGTATACCATCCATGTTTATTTATCAACCACCGTTGGTACATGGGTAGACATTTGGCATCTCGTATGTTGGATCGTGCGTCGCCATATTTACGAGACTTGGACGCGTCCATCCTCTTTTTTTTCTCTCGTGGGTTCGTGTACGTATCGGCGCGGAGCGCCCAGCTGTGGCCCCTCTTTGTTTTTGGCGTCGACTGTCAAGTGACGCTGTCATATCAGTCAATGCTTCAGCAGTGGCCGAATTCCCCGAGAACCCCATCGTCGCTACAAAGGACCAGGCTCATCGACCAGTCCTCGAGGGCTTGTTTATACTATGCTATCTCGACTAGTTCAAGTGCTACCAGATTTCCTGAAACGGGTTGTACTTTTGATCACGCCGCGTCCAAACCTTTGATCGAGGGCGCCGCGTGTCACCTACTGTAATTGACAGTGAACAGTGACATGGGAATGTCATGGCGTCGGCGTATATGTACTAATTCGGTTCGGATCGTCTCTCAAGCCACAATTCGGATTACTCCGGGCCGGAAGTGTTCGACTTTAAAGAGGAGAAAAGGCTATAATACAGGCGATGCTGTATGACAAAAAACCATGAATAGCCTTCGAGGCCCGAGTGTCTAGTTGAGAATTAAGTTACCACTGGCAAGAGGGTTATGATAATGGATAAATCATGCTAGAATGACCAACGTGCAAGTCGTGCGATGTGTAGGGCGTGATAAAATACAACTACGTGCTGGAGGAGCCATCGAGGGCAACTCGCGTAGCTGATAAAAAAGGTTGCACAGGGACCTATCCCTGGCGATTGCGTCCTGTCGATTATCATGACTGTTTTAATATATAGGTCATAGGTGCGACGTGGCACTCATTCATGATGCGATCATGAGGATGCATACGAAACGCGTCAAACGCATCAATACACCGCGCAGCGGTTCAAACAGGCGGAGGCGAGGACCGCAGGCGACCATGACCCCCCCATTTCTGGAAAATCGGGTCGTCCGGTTTCGTGTCTGGGTGAATTTGGAACTTGCCCTCCCAGAGCGCTGCCGATGACCTCGAGGGATCATACCGTGCCGGATCGGAAAGTGTACCATGAGTGTGTGGTGCCCAGCCTGCCCCGATTGATGATGCTATTAGAGTCGGGACCATGGTCATAATTGACGAGCTGAATCGACGAGCATTAGTGTGCAAGCAAGATCACGAAGAAAGTGGACAAACAGAGGAACTCTACGGGCTTCTTGGACACGTCCTGAACGACTCTTCCAGACAAAGGACGACGAGCGCAGACGACCACCGCGAACATTCGCAAAGGTTGCCAGATTGTCGCGGACGAGTTCAATAGCTTCGTTCCATTCTACGTCAGGCCTGATAGTAGGAAGCGCTTCGGGGCTCGGAAGCAGCCTTACGAAAATGAGCATTCGTTCAAAGGGTTTGTTCGGTAAAAGACGGATCAAGGCACCCAAGGGAATAGACACTACGCCAAGGGCAAGTGAAATACCCCATTCCGGGCCATTAATACGGGTAACCTGGAAGGCAGCACTGCCAATGAACACAATGATAATTTGGACAACAATTTCTGCAAGACGACGATTGAACGTAGAGACCGGAAGACACAATATATGGAGTTACCGATAAGGGTGATAATGAGAAAGTAGTGGTTCTTCAGCAGGCCTTCGAAGATGTTGAGCTTACGATCTAATCGTCTCGAATTGAGGGAGTTGAATATTTGTGCAAACACGAATATGTTGAAGACTACGGTCCGCACAACCGTCTGATTTGTCGATGTATTTTCTAGACCAAGAATCTGCAGACCATAAAAATGGAAGACGAGCGTGATCGCGATTTGATAGGCCGATTGTAACAATATTTGTTTGTACATGTCGACGGTAAACAGCGGTGACGTGAGCTTGTCTGGCTTTCTGTCGAGAAGGGCAGGAGACGCAGGGTCCGTAGCAAGCGCGAGAGCAGCGAATGTGTCCATGATGATGTTGATCCAGAGTAGTTGGACAGCCGACAACGCCGAGGTTTCTGACGACGACACGACGGCCGTGACAGACGTAACAACAACGGCAGTCACGTTGGTACTGAGCTGGAACTGTAGGAATTTCCGCACGGCGTCATTTACGCAACGGCCCCACATGATGGCCTTGACGATGGAGGAAAAGTTGTCGTCCATGAGAATGACGTCGGAAGCATTTTTCGCCACCTCGGTGCCGGTGATGCCCATCGAAAAACCTATATGTGCCGTTTTGAGAGCGGGTCCATCGTTTGTACCGTCACCGGTGACAGCGACAATTTCCCCAAGGGAACGCAACTTTTCAACCAGAACCTTCTTGTCTTCTGGCGAGGAGCGTGCAAGAACCTGGAGTCTGGGCAGAACATCGAGCATCTCTGCATCATTCAACTCCCGAAATACTGGTCCTTCCATAATGATGCCGCCAGCTGTGAAGATGCCGCATTGCGAAGCAATGGAACGGGCAGTGAGCACGTTATCACCAGTACACATCTTGACAGCAACACCAGCTTTCTGGCAATCTGCAACAGCCTGCCGAACACCCTCGCGTAAAGGGTCTTCTATGCCAACAATACCAATAAGAGTGAGCTGCTGAGCGAGGTCTTCATATGGTATCTGAAAAAATAGATTAGAAGAGAGGGGAGGGGTGAGATGCATTAACACACGTCGTCGTCCTCGTTTCGGTGCACCCCTGGGGGAGGCCAAATAGCAAAGTCACGATAGCAAATGGCGATGGTCCGGAGCGACTGATTGGCGTAAAAGATGATTGTGCGGGACACGTTTACTTCAGCGTACGTGTCCATTGCGATGGTCTCGATAGTGGCATCCTCGTGGCTATCTTGGTTCGCGTCAGGAGAAACAACGACGTGACGAACGCATAGTTTCGTGAGGATCTCGCTAGCACCCTTTATGTATAGTCGATGGTTACCGTTCTCCAGCTTCACCACAACACCCATGGCCTTCCGGTCGCTTGAGAAAGGAAGCATTTGGACAACGTCGGCTGCTTCGCGAGCTTGCCTGTAACTGGTCCACTGGAGTTCCCTGGCAAAGTTCAAGAGGGCTCCCTCAGTCTTGCTACCAACAAAAATCTTTTGGTCGGTAGCAGGGTCCACGTCTTCGAATGCAGTCGTGTTGACTGCAACAGCTGCGTTGAAGAGTTTGCGAAGCTGAGGTGAAAGGACAGTGTTAATCTTGCTCTGGTCGACAGAGAAATCCTGGACGTCTCCTGAAATTCCAGAGTCGGTACTCCTGCGAGAACGATTTTCATCGGCGACGTTCGTCCTCGACTGGTTGTGTTGAAGTTGTCTAGCAAACTTTGCGTGGATACCAATGGACCCTGCGACGACAGTCATGACATTTTCCGTGAGAGTACCCGTTTTGTCCGTACAGATGACGGAGGCATTTGCCATGGTCTCGCACGAACCGAGCACGCGGACAAGCAAATTTTCTTCTGTCATGCGTCGGGTCGCAAATGCAAGGGCAAGTGTCACAGCAAGAGGAAGACCTTTGGAAAGTGTCAG
>JBBPTB010000296.1:0-25479 GCA_038093875.1 Boletus tylopilopsis | reverse complement strand
GGGGTGGTGGTGGTGGAGGTGGAGGTGGGCGGGGCTTTTCAGACTCGCGGGGTCGTGGAGGTCCCCCCCCATCTTTTCGAGGTGGTGATCGCGGTGGCAGAGGATTCCATGACCGTGGTGGCCCTAGAGGACGCGCTCGAGGAGGGTATGTATTTTTCTCGTCTGACGAGCGTCACACTAAACTCTCCCTCCCAGCATCTTCATGCGGGGACGACCCGCAAATATCGATAAACGTATCGCAGACAACTCAGACAAGGCGCTCGTCGCCTCATTCGCATCAAGTTCTAGTGCTGGTGTGGACAGCATGCCCTTACGCCCAGATTTTGGGACAGATGGAAAGGAAATCATGCTTCGCACAAACTTCTTCCCAGTCCGGGTACCCAAAGGCCCGTTGTATGAGTATGACGTGGCCATCACTCCTGTGGCGGGAACTGCCGCACGCCGCGTGAAGAGGCGCATTTATCAGCTCGCCGAACAAACTACGGCGTGGAGACAAGCTAACATGACCGGCAGAGTGGCACACGATGGCAGTGCAAAGCTCATATCTTCTTTTGAGTTACTCCAGCCCTTGACAATCAGGGTCCCATACTACGACGAAGACGAAAGTGGCCCTCCCCAGCAAGGTGGCAAGGAGTATACCCTTACGATCAAATTTACCCAAGAAATCGACACTTCGAACCTCGTGAGGTGCTTGTTTTGCTCTTCTGTCTAGTGTAGTAGCTGATATACCGATAGTTACTTGGCAGGAGGTCAATCTCAATTCAGGAATTACGACATTTCGCCCGTCGTTGCTGCCTTGAACATCATCCTTGCGTCTACCCCGGGGAGGACAGGTGTCATGGTCGGCAGAAACCGCTACTTCTTCCGCGCGGCGGCTCAACCGCACAGCCTGGGCGGCGGCCTCGAGGCCTGGAAAGGCTTTTATTCATCGATCCGGCCAGCGCACAAGCAGCTGATGGTGAACGTCAACGTTTGCACGACAGCCTTTTACACCCCCGGCAGTTTAGCGCGTGCGATGATAGAGTTCCGGGATTCCTCGTTTGGCGCACGAATGGAGGTTTTTTGCAAGAGTGTCAGAATCAAGACTACCCATCTTGGATATCGGAAGACCGTCAAGAAGCTTGTACGCCACACCGCAAGGTCGTATACATTTGACACGTCTGAATATGGCCGCGTGAGCGTCGAAGAATATTTCAAGCGAAGTACGTCTATTTATGACACTGTAATCGTATTATCTGAACTCCTTTCTCCTAGAATATAACATTCGGCTGCAGTACCCTGATTTACAGCTTGTCGACGTTGGTGGGCAGAAGACCAACTACTTGCCCCCGGAGGTTTGCGAAATCCTTCCGGATCAGCCATTCCGCGGAAAGCTCACGGATGAGCATACCGCTTCAATGATCACTGTAGCGTGCCAACCTCCCAACGTAAATGGGGAGGCCATCGTCAACCAGGGTCTTACCCACCTTGGTCTCAAAAATGCCGGTCCGGAACTTCAGTCCTTTGGCGTGGCCATTGGTCCGGACATGGCCGTGGTCCCCGGACGCATCCTTCCCAAACCTGGAATCGGATACCGGTCCGGTGCTGCTATCATCGACGAAAGAGCGTCTTGGAATCTCAGAGGAGTCAAGTTCGCCGACGGTAAACGACTGGAGAGATGGACGGTTCTTGTTATCAAGGACGGGACACGTGACGAATTCGCTGGTGCTTCAGATCAAGAGCTTATCAAAGTCGTCTCTGACTTCCGCAGCATGTGTAATACGAGCGGAATGCAGGTCACGGCCGACCCAACCTACGCTACGGCCCAACTTCCGCGCAGGGACCATTCCGATCCCATGAGACGAGCAGCCATTGACACTATCAAGAACACGCTCTTGAGTGTCAGGCCAAAGCCTGTTCTGCTCTTCGTCATGCTGGCCAGCACAGACAAGGCTATCTACGAGGGATTAAAGCACCTTTGCGACGTCTTTCTAGACGTGGCCACCGTTTGCGTTCAATCTTCAAAAATTCGCAAGGGTGGTCCACAGTACATGGCGAACGTGGCACTCAAAGTCAACATGAAGCTGGGTGGCATTAACCACAAGCTAGATGCCAGAAGTTCGGAATGGTTGAATAAAGTGCCTACCATGATCGTCGGTATGGACGTCACCCATCCGAGCCCCGGCAGCGCTCCAGGCACTCGTAAGATTCTTTTTTTCCTTACGTATACCCTCTTTGATGTGTGTTTGCATTCCAGCGTCCATTGCAGCCGTCGTCGCGAGTGTTGACAATAGCTTTGCACAGTATCCAGCAAACTTGGTGATTCAAAAGAGCAAGAAAGAGGTGAGGTACATTTTATCAACATCTCCCCTCTTTATTGACTTTGGATGGTTGAAAGATGATCACGAATCTCAAAGCCATGATGATCGATCGCTTGAAGCTCTTCCATAAGAAAAGCGGAAAGCTTCCTGAACGTATTCTGGTGTATCGCGATGGTGTTTCTGAGGTATGTCGGGCGTCTCTCTTCGTTTCATTAAATCTCATTAGAATGTAGGGCCAATTCAATATTGTCAGAGAGGATGAAAAACCTCAGATGATCGAGGCCTTCAGGGCCTTCAATACTGCCACCAAACCGTACAGACCCAAACTGACAATCATCATCTGTGGCAAACGCCACCATACACGATTTTACCCCACTGAGGAACAGAACGCCGACAGAGACGGAAACCCACGTCCAGGCACTGTAGTCGATCGGGGTGTCACCGCTATATACGATTTCGACTTCTTCTTACAAGGTCGGTGATTGAAATCCACAGCCCGGCTTTGTCACTGACACTGGAACAGCACATGGTGGGTTGCAAGGCACCACCCGTCCCACTCACTACTATGTCGTCCACGACGAAATTGGCTTTAGAGCAAACGAAATTCAGGGACTCACCAACGCTCTTAGTTACATGTTTGCCCGCGCAACCAAGGCCGTGAGCTTGGTGTCCCCTGCCTATTACGCAGACGTCGCCTGTGAACGCGGGCGATGCTATTTGCGAAAGCTTTTCCACGGAATCGTCAACGAAGGAACAACGGCGAGCGGTACTGGAAGTGGAAGTGCCGCAGAACAAGACGTCGTCAGGGAAGCGGAGAGGTTATGGGCCGGTGGCGTCTCCAGGCCGGGACTCAAGGACACTATGTTTTACCTTTGAATTGCCCTCGATGACCGCCTCTGGGAGGTGGAGCATTTCCCATGTTTGAGCTCCACCAAAACGCCCGTACTCACGCATTTGTTAATCGCTGATGTTCTTGGTTATGTCACAGTACTCTACAATGCTCGCTACGCTCTTCGGCTCGTCAATCGACTCGAGGTACAAGTATTTTCTTAGTCTGGTAATAATAGTGTCGTGTGATCCGTCAAGCAGTAGTAGATATCGTCGGTAGTTCGAAAGAGTGAACCCATTCGTTCTCCTGTTCGTCTCGAATCGGTTTCCGCGCATTGAGCCTGCCACGACGGAAGAAAAAAAAATCCTGTCCATGAGACGCTAAACGAAGAAATGTGACGTGCGCCACGTACACGGCAAGCATCGAGTTCACATATGCTGACAATAGAAGTGAGTACGTCCATCTACGCAGAAATCATGCACAAGCTTACACTTGCTCAATATGACGCTGGGGGCAGCCGTCAGATGGCCAGTCGGGGGCGTCTGTATGTAATACTGAAAACATGGATCAATGGTGGACCACCTGTCCAATGCGCAAACTCGGCTCACCAATACCACCAACAACAAGGCATTGATGCTGTACGCCGCAACGAACGCGAGCGCGCGTCACTCGAGGCGTTGGGTGATTGAAATATAGGTACAGACTTACCAAGTGAGCAAACCCATCTCCACGAACACGACGAGCAACTTTTTGATGAAACTGACCCTCCTAGAGTGGAAACCATTAATGACGTCTCCACCACCGCAACTGGGGGCGGGGAACCGTACCGGATACTTCTTGGACGCAAGTAGTACATCACGGAGAGCGTGATGATTGCATCGCAGACTGCGCTCGCTGTCGACGACATTGGTGTGTACTGAGGGGGGTTCGTCAATCAGGAGCGTTGAGATTCAAGGCCCGAAAACGTTGCTGCGCACCCGGGAGGAAAACATGACATTCTTGGTCGGTCTCTGGATACTGATCGACGATCATCAGCCGAGCATAGGACAACGAAGTTTGGTACAGACACTTGATATGTGACCACTGCGTTTCACTAGGATGAAGCGTCATCAGCAAATGCGGGAAAGGGGAACATACTCAGTCCGAACACTATGACATCAAGAGTTAGTCGGTACTCGAAGTAACTGACGTGTCCACGACATACATAATTGAAAGGTGGCAAAAACAAGCTAGACAATGTTCAGCTTTGACCCCTTTGCACAAAGATATCATACCACCGCAAGCGTGATCTTCATGTTCCGACCACTGACTTCGAGAGGAACATCAGGAGGAATACAGAAAATATTTCATTGGGACCGTGTACTCACTTATCCAGACTCTATGAGAATAAAAGCTGAAGAGAATTCAATATCCAAGAGATCTCAGAGAATAGGCTTTATACATACACTTGGACCAGGAATGTGGTGCAGTACTTGGAGTAATAAGTCATCATTTCACGCGTTGGTAAACAACTCACAACGAGCGAGAAAGATAGCTTAGAGGATCATCAGCATATGATGGAATTGCGCTGATAATACCACCAGCTTACAATTACTATCCTAGAAAGGCACCCAATCAAGTTAATCATAAAGGCACTTGCGAAAAGATCTGCGATTTACCAAGGAATGTGATAAATGCACGCTGGGGATGTGCTCCTACGACAGGCTATCCAGAAATGGTAGAAACCCGGAATTAAGGAAAAGAAGTGCACTGTGTCAAGCACGCTAATGTCGGACATAAACAGGGTTAACATTGCAGCACGACCACCGCAAGTTCTGTAACCCACACAATGATGTATACCTAGATAATAATGAGCCATGCCTTTGAATCCCAATATTGGTCCCACTCGCCTGCAGTTTCACGATGCCTTGGTCATACGGAAACGCTCGCAAGTAAAATACGAATTGGCAAACTTCAATGCCGTACAGGCTAGCGCAAAATGTTTGAGTTGAAGCGTTCGACCTCCGGATCCCAAGGCATCAGGAACATACAACGTCGCGATAGTGAAACCTGCCAAAAATTTATTTTAACAACTCCACTCATTTTGATTGTAATTAGACAGTGACCACATACCTATGCACCCCGGGCCAAACATTATTGTGGGGGAGAAGCTTGAGACGTCCATCGCTGGGAACAAAGTCTGATGATAACCGTACTAATCGCGGAGCAAGGGAGAGAAACGTTCAACTCCCTGAAAGGCCGCGAGGATTGGGCCCCTCAAAAGGGTTCAGCCAGCTGCGGTCCGCTGAGCTGGCCTGGAATGCATCCGTTGGATGCCGTAAAAACCTTTTGAATGGGTTGAACGACCTCTGGCAGTTGCTCCGTGTTAGCTGGACGGTCACTCTGTGGGCTAAGTTCGTAAAGTAAGTACCATCGTGACACCATCAATGAGAACAGAACTTCAAGTTGACCGATATCAGTAGTGCCGCCCTTGAGCTCGAGCAGCGACGAGCTTATTGCCGCAAACATGGCAATCCCTACTAGACCGGAACCTGGACCCCCTGACAGCAAGTGGGCGTCAGGGTCCATTTTAGTATGATAGACCAAAATAATAACTTTACATAGGAGTCAGGATTGGCACGACTACATATAATTTTCATCGAGGATCACTCTGGCGTGTGTCGTAAGATTTTCCATCAGAATATACGTCTCCAAATCCTCCAGAGGAATTGGAGAGTGAAATATGATGGAGCGAACACCGTGGCCCCATCCAGCACTGCTGTAGCCACCATACCTTGAGAGGAAATTCAATAAATCACCTTCCCAACGCATAGCCGACAGAACACGTACCCTGAGTGCTTATTAAAGCAAAAGATTACCCCACTGGTTCGTTCACGAGCACACCACTCGTTCCCGTGATCTAGTAATTCGATCAAACTTTGTCACACTTCCATTATCTAGATTGGCATTGTACCATGACCAGAGATGACAGCACGTAGGTTCTTCACATTGGTGGTCAATGAGTGCCAAAACTCATTATCTTTTCCAGGAGATCTTGAAGCCTGCGTAGAGCCCTGGCCCAGGGTATCCGCTTAAAAATGAACACGTTTTGTAGGTGTCAACTGAAACGTAGGCCCGACGGGTACCTACCATTCAATCCTGGGTCAATGGTGCTGTTTAAATGCCGTTGGACAGCCTGGATGACATGGCTATTCCCGTCAACGTAAGTCTCCTTAGTCAGAGACTCGTAACAAGTGAACACCTACGGAGGTATATGCACAAAGGCAAGTGCACTTCGCTGTTCTGATGGTCCCCAGACTGTATTCATATTCTCTGTTTCGCTCCGAATCCAACCGGCGACACTCGAGTCTACCCAGTCTGGCATAAGGGTACCGTTTGTAAACCGTCCCCCTGAGATAAATGAGATCTCTGAGCCTGCGTTACCGACTACGCCCACACACCTCGCGAGTCAAAGAACCACAAGACCAATACGGGAGCTTGATCTGAGGAACATGGGACTATTATCGAACTCGATAGAGAACAACCAATGTTTAATTACCTGTGGTTTTCTCGTAAACAGGAACCCAGTAATTCCCGGGTCCACCAACGCCACCTACCCCTGGCGGAGAAGATCGTGTATAGCTCAGAGGAGATATCGCTATTTCTCGAGTGATCTCATGTATGCGGGTAATGTTAACATCGCTGTCATGATTCTGCAGGTAAGGGAGGTTGATGATCGGAAAACAAATCGAATACAAATGCGCTAACCCCGGACGTGGAAGAAAAAGGGATCTTGTCCGCGTTTAATGGGCGCACGATGGTGTCGATCAGATATGTAGAATTCGTGCGGAACGTATCTAGCAGTTTTCCATAGATCATTTGAAACCGATGCAACGAAGGCCTCGCTTACCTTCCCCCGTGATGAGATCTCCGTTGATTACACTGCCAAACAATTAGTGGCTGAGTGCACAGGAAACCAACCAGGGCCATACACATAGTCTGGTTGCTCAGTCACTAGCATCAACTTCATCAACTCAGTCGTGTTGACGTCTTGTTCTGGTCCCCAAGAATCCCATGGATTCTCCCCGAAATGAACATCAGAGAAGATGGTCACTTTGAAGGAACCATCTTTATTAAAGGTAATTCGTGGTTTGTTAGGGTACGGGTTAAGTTCTGGAGACGGTGAAAGTCTCAGCTGAATTCGTTCACGTAAATCCTGGGCGGATGGGGGAGACCGCTCTAACTCGGCGGTATCGCCATCTCGGCTGATCAAGTACGCGTAGACACGAGACACGAGACAGAGTGTTGCTGCGAGCCGCATACCAGTGACTGGTTTCCACCAAAGGTTGAAGTCTGCTGTTCACCCTCTGCTCGGGAAAAGCCGGGGATGTAAGTACGAACGCTACTATGGAAGCTGATCCAACACAACTTCCATCTCCTTCACACCCGCAGAGCTGGAAGAAAACACATCTGCTCCAGAAGCAAGGGACTCTATGAGGAGTGCCAGTCGTGATGCACCCAAATTCGGCTCCTAACAGCCAACGAATCATGTTTAATTCTGGGAAATGTCTTCTGAGTGGCACATACCTTGCGAATTTCCTCAAGATCGTCCTTGAATCCCTCCGCGATAGATGCCATCCAGAACTTGCGAAATTTTTCCTTGAGGGCTTGCTCGCTCTCGGGCGCATTCGGGGCAGTGAAAGGCGGGATGTCCACGTTGGGTGGTGGAGATGGCGAGTCACGTTGTGGAGGGTGTGCAGGTCTCATGCTGGTCGACGGTACAGATACATCGACGTCTTCTTCTCCTGAATCCGTATCATCATCGGACGAGGAAGACACACTCTCTTCGTCTGTATCCGCGTCTTTCAAAGGATTTGCTTGCCGGATAGGAATCGTCACCCTCTTGTTCGATGTCGACGTATCCGACGACGAAGTATCCTCTTCAGAAGATGACGAGTCGGATACGATCCTTCTCTTCCGTTTCCTGTTTCTTTTTCTCGTCGGTTGTGCTGGTCCCATCTGTAAAGAGTTCAGTGAGAGCGAGGTGCCTCTAGGAGAGCTGCCTGACAGAATCTGGCTTGTTGGCAAGTGATGGTGTGGTGTGTTTGTTATTAGCTTACTGACTCCTGCAGATCCTTCTTCGATCGTTCGGTCTTTTCTTTTTTTCTCTATCGTCATGCGCGTTAGCGGCGAAACTTGGCATGGCAAGTTTGGTACATCTTCAGGATTCGAGTGTACAGTAATACAGCAGCTTTATCACACATTACGGAACCTTTCCATCGAGTAAGGAAAACTAACCGAATATAAGGGAGGTGAAGTGAAAACGAGTGGCGGAGGAACGTGAAAGCGTCAGTTATTCAACGAAGTTTCCTCTTCTACCTTGACCTTCTTGGAGCCTTGGCCATCTTGGTCGACGAGGATAGCAGACTCGTCTGATTCTTCGGTCGGTTCTCGCTTTTTTGCATAAAACAAGCGTTGTCGCGTTTCGTATGCCCAGTCTGTGACGCAGGAAGGGCCTTCGTACGTGACGAGCACTCCGAGACGCGTGGTCCAGTAGAGAGCCATGACGATCGCCGTGGTGAAACACGCAACAATCAAGAGCGACCATAAGACGAACACCAAGCAAGCGACTGTATGGTCGATGCAGTCAGACAAACATAACTCGATGAGGGTGGATGACTGGATACCGAAGACGGCCTCAACAGTGATGAATGCGACCGCCGCAGAGACGAGCGCGAGGAATACGATGGTGGAAAGGGTGAACACGGTAAGACCGCTATGTAGACGATCACGAACACGATGGATGTTCAGTTAGGAGTCCACGCACATGAACGATAACACGGGAAGCACGGAAAGACCCATGAATACGGTCAGGAAGGTCTATGAATGCATTCATACACCTTTGGGAATACAGAAAACGAAGAAATACCATTGTGACCGGGCGTTCGTTGAATTTGAGGGAACCGTAACGCAAGAAGGGCTGGGCGTAGTCTTGTTCGATCCTAGCGACGAAGGGTAAGGGCGGCATCGGGGACAGATGCAGCGAAAAGTCACTCGCAAGTCGGCGTACTGTCTGACAATCGTCGCGCTTCTCTGAAAGTAGCCCGAAAGGCTGTCTTCTACAGCCGTTTGGTTCGTGTCTGTTTCCATGTCGTTGATGGTGGTCGAGGTCAAAGTGGCCCAAGAAGTATCACGTGCAATACCAGCCCTCAGTCCCAACACGCACTGAGTCGCACCGCTTTAACACGATCATCATACAGTCAAAGCGGACATCTCTCGCGGAACACACCCGCAACACAGACGGGAGAGGTTAGTGAGAATTCCACGAGACCAGGGATTGCTGCAGAACGTACGTTTGATTGTATCGGTCTGCTCCTGGTGCTCATGTCTGTGATTTCCAAATCTTCTTAACAGTAGACGTCTTTAGCCAGCATCTCAAACCACCATCCACAGGGACAGGCTGGGTCGATTACGCTGTCCTGTCACACTCATTAGATGCTCACCCCTCCTCTTTGGTACCGTTAGTGGCATTACAGAGCTCGCTTTGTCTGCGTCTGTGCTGGAAAACCATCCTGGCGTTCCCAATTTCCGGCATGTTCCTGTAGCACTGACATACCGACATCGCGGGTCAATATATGTGACTTCGAGTCATCAAGAATGTGATTTCCCTTTTTGCCGCTGGATTACCTTTGCTCAGCTCATGCGAGGATGGTGCGAGATCTTTCAAATTGGACTCGTTGAAGTTATAGCAACTGTATTTGCCTTGGGTTTTTGGCGTTCGAGGCAAGTTGAAAGCCCTTCATCCAACCATCTGTCTTTCAAGTTCATCGACCATGGTATAATTCGGATCAATTACGAGGTCACGGATACCTCAAATGAATCTTCTGGTTCGGCCTTTTCTCGTTCCAGCGATCTGGCGAGTATTAGAGGGAACTGCACCTGCTGGCAGCTCACCAGGATATGATGCATCAGCTAAGCCAAAAAACTTTGGAACTCTAGTTTGAAAACGGTGGATTTAACAGACCTCTTTTCCACGGTGCGATTTAGATGTTCGCTATACGTCTGCAAAACAACTGCAACCCCACGCTCTTGTCTTACAAACACAAATTCGGCTGTAACAAAATGTATATCAATGAGACGAGCCCGTTGATTGAATCTAGGCGCCTATCTACTTCCATTGACTTTATTAAAGAATTGTTCACGTCACGCAGCTCAAAGTGCCATGAAATTATTCCGCTCGTTGGATGTCTCTCTTCCTTGTGGCGTCTATCCATTCATTCTTCTCATTTTAGGGCAGGCAATGCTGCAGACGAAAACACGATAATGTGAACCGCAAGGAAAAGCGGGCTACCCATGGGAAACCACATGATGATGGATTTACTTGACGGGACTCAAAAGGTTGCGTTGTGATACTCAAGAAACAAGACTCCAACCCGAGCCAAAGTGGCTGCAAGTTGGCATCTAATCGTTTTCCGCCAATATCAAGAAATTATCCTCCCGCCCACTACTTTCTTTCTTTGCTGCCAACTCGTCTGCAATACAGACTTTGATTCGTCCCGTAAGCGGGGGGGAAACCAACAACCTCCACGTGGCTAGCTGATCGCACAAGTTGCATTTCTGCACAACAATGATGATCTGATGGACTTACCGAGCCATATCAACTGAGCTGCAATTTCGGACACAGCTTGCTCGAACTGGTACTGACCAAGGACTACTGCTACTGTAGTTGTGCTGGATCCCGTGGTAAGTGCGCTCTGAGTTAAGTTGATCCTGAGTCTTTCCATGAAGTAACTAAGACAGTGCTCAGCCCATACTTGTCTGGGCCTAGTGGTTCAGTCCAGTTCAGGAACATACACTTCGAGAGTTGTGAGCAAACAGATTAGTCCGCTGGGACCTGCATTAGGGTTGACAGGGCAGCTTGACAGTGGGGCAGCGCTCAACATGGCATATGAAATCTGGCCCTGCAGTTCAATGTATGAAGGATGAGAACTGGAGTTGAGAACATACACCATTGTCAAGCCCATGTACTGATCCATTGATAGGTGACCAGAGTGTCCATTGCTGTGAATGCAATGATGTATCATGATCTGAGTCTGCTAGGTCTGGGCTTGAGAGTAAATTATTTTGAAGGTCCAGGGTTTCCAAAACTGTTGTTGCATTCAGTGAGCAACCTACAAGGTAGGTTGTTATCAAAGGATCCAATGGTGAACCACCTGGTAGGGTGTGCATTAGCCTCAATAATGATAGTCAACACAGACTTACCCAGATCTGTCCAATTTACCCCCACACTGATACCAGAAATGTCTAAAGTGGAATCCAAGTCCATGGCAGTGGACACAGAGAAAAATAAATAATTATCACACCCAGTGCAATGTTGACCATCTAAATATGACATCATTGATGGCTCCACAAATAGGACAGTGTTGTTCCCTGGAAAATAATAAGAACTCTAAAATGTCTGGAGTCAACAAGGACCTACACATTGGGGAGATTGTTGTCTTTACTGTACCAAGTAGAGCAGTGGTGAAGATGATAGAATGATCATTATTGAGGTCATCAGGAATGAGAGTAAGATTGGACAGCATGCCACAATGAGCATCAATGAAGGTTGCATTGACAGTGGCATTGAGGGCATTGGGAGTTGTTGAGGGTGTGTCATAGACTATGTTGGAGTACAGCCCTTCAGTTGAAAGATTGGGAAGTTTGTCAACAACTGTGACAAGTGGGGTGATGCTGGTCCAGTCAAGGTCTTGGAGATCAGCATCTAAGTTTGGCCAAGCCAATCTTGATTGCACAGTGTCAGTCACTGTGCTATTGAATGCCTGGAACTCCATAATAGTGGATGAAGATATATGCAGGATTGAGATGCAGAAAAAGTATACCATGGTCCAAAGTGTTATCCAAAATGACACTGGACCCTTCCTCTGCTGTAGTAAGCTGTTTATTGTTGATCCAACTCCCATCCATGCATTAGAAATGTCATGAATGCTGGAAAGATCACATCTTGATGTCATGGCATGACATATGGTGAGTTGTTGTAACATGAAAACCAAGACAGCTGTGTATAGCTAATACATGGATGCCTGTAAGTCAACCAATCCAAATTCCAATTTAAAATGAACATACAGTGTAGAACAACTGCAATGAGGCCTTGAGAGCTGTTGTTATCCCAGTGCTGTCCAATGGAACAATGATGTGGTTCTCCATGTGCTTGACAAATACAGCAACAAGGGTAATATGGACTGCAACCAAGATACCATGCAGCACAGAACACCACACATGTAGGGTTTGGATGACCCAGGTGACAAGGCTATCAACTTGACAAAAGCACAGTTGCCTCCACCTTGAGTTTGTTTTGTCTTCAGGTTCTTGTTCAACTTCACTCTTTAGGTTCTGTCCACCTTGAATAAATTAAACACATACTAAGAATATGACTTTTCCTTGGTTCTTCTGAGTTGCTCCCTTGTGTACCACTTATGAGACAGATGTCAAAGAACCCTGTAACTCGTAGCTCTTCTAGAGAAGGTGATTCTCTTTGACAAAATCTGTCTTGAAGTTTGTGGACATGGGCTCCAATCCAAAGTGCCTCTAATACAGAGATGCCATTGACTGAGGTAGTTGGACCTGTAGGAGAACCAGAGATGACAAAAAATGTGATAGCAAGCAGACCAAGAGATGCAGCAAGTGCAAAAATGACCTACTCAAAGTATAAGTTCAAACTCTGCATAACTCTTAGTAATATAAGACTCACAGAGACTTGATTGATCTGAATATTAATAACCAACATGTTATCAGTAACACCAATATCTATGCAAGCCAGAAACTTACATTAAGTCTCCATCTCAGCACAAACACTATTGCATTATTGCTAGCTGGACTCATTTGAAATCCACCATTGCTTTGACCTAGTTGCCCAGCTATCATGTCATATAAGTATATATGGTTATAAAGTTCTTCAAAGCATACCCAGCCAAATCAATTCTGCAGCCAATTGAGATATAGCAGCTTCCATCTGGGCTGGAGTCAAAGCTTTTGAAGGATGTGCACTTGACTCAGATACAGCTATTATACTGTTTGCACTTGCATTCACACCCAACAATGACATAAGATATCTTCAAAAGGATAAGTTAGTCAAAGGATAATATTCACTATCATGAACATACACATCAATTGTTGAGATTGCAGGGCAAAATCCTTGTTGACAAAACAAAGCTGGTCCTGGTGCAGCTAATTCCATGGGAAAATCTGCAGCAAGCAGTGCAGACAAAACCTAATTGATATATGTCCAACTCATGAGTTGTAGTGTACAGTAAAATATTAAACATACTCCTGTATCAAGTGCCTGTGAGTCTGTTCCAGGTGTGGCCTGAGAAGACCACATTGACCATTCTTGGGATAACTGATTTGAATAGTCCATGGTAGACTGCAGGGTATTCTGTTGCACATCAAGAATCATTTCATGGTGTAGCACATTCAGTGAACAGGCAATAGGATAAACAGTTGTAGAGGAGTTTTGAGGTTCCCCACCTGATGCATGTAAAATGAGTATGACCATATGTTTACAGTAAGTCACATTCTAACCTGTTGGAGTGAACTGCCAAGTTGAATTAACACTGACTGGGGTTTGCATGGAGCTGTTGAGCTCCAAAGCAGTAGAGGTCAAAAACAACAGTGGGTGATTCAGGCAGGTGCTGGCATTGCATTGATACTCTGCTGTGTGGAGAAACAATATTTCATCCTTCCCTGTGCAAGATGTCAATCCCCAATGACATATTACAACTTGTGTCTCACAAGGTGCACCCAGCCCTGTTGATATATTTTCAGTAGGACCCAGAAAAGCATGGATGTCAATGGTCACGAAACCACCAGTACTTGACAGAATCTGGAGCAGACCACAGTTGGCGCATATAGTGCTCGCATTCACGGATGCATTGACAATAGCCCGGTTGGTGGGGAAAGCATCATACAGCGTACTGTTAACGAGGCCGCGAGCTGAGAGGACGGATGAGCCGAAATTGAACAAGAGTGGGACAATCGGTGTCACTCCACTCCACTCGAGCATAGTGAGGTCGACAGAAGAATGTGGCCATGTTGAGTTTGATGCGACAGTTATCCCCTGAGAGGCGTTGTATGGCTGGAATTCCATGATTGTTGGTGACGCAACGTGCAAGACGGATATACACGTGAAGTACAGGACAATTGAAATTACTGCAGAAGTCGACGCCGCATTCTTGGTTTGCCGCCACAGCGTAAGAATGGAAGCTCCGAGCCCGCCCCAGGATTCAGATATGTCGTGAGTAATGGTAAGCTTCTGACTCCGGGAAATGGCGGCAGTCAATGCGAGACGTTGCGTTATGAAGACAAGTAAGGCCGTGTAGAGCTAGACTCCGTGACACTGATAAGAACAAGTGGACATCTTGAATGATTTCTCATACCGTGTGGAATGCTTGCAGGAAAGCACTCAGTCCCGACGAAAGGACACTGTTGTTGAACGATGTCGTGATTGCATTTTCTGGATGGTGCCACAACATGGCCAGTAAAACAAAATGGAGGGTGCACAACAGAGTATGGAGGGAGTAGCACCAACGGCGCAGTCCATTTGCGCAGATGACCAGCCGGAGATCCAACCCGTTCAGCTTCAACCTCTCCATACAGATCAGTTGCAGCCCTCGGGGAAGGTTGCGCATCTAGGAGCCCTTCGGGATGTGAAGGGGGTGTCATGGAGGGAGAGAAGCACTGAAATTTTTGAGACTAACTCGCAACTTCCGTACATGGCCCATCGGTTGGACATCAGGTTGCTAACACAACGTGTGAGAAAAAGGAAACCCGAGCAAACCGCGGATATACTTAGCGTAAGGATAGCTTGTACAAAGTGCCGTTGGATGGTCTTACCGCATGATCGATCCACGTTCGAACAAGGCAGTTTCATCTGCCCTCACAGAACGCAGCCCCGGTCACAAGGGCTGTATCGGTTGTCATCGCGCTGTAAGCTGAATAGAGAGAACACCTGACGGGGGTGAAGAAGAATCGTTAATATAGGCATGCTCTGGATTGTGCAGAAGCATGAAGGTCATCCAGATGCCGAAGCATGAATTCTGCGGCGACGAGTCATCGAAAAAGCACATGCGAGTTGAGTAGCACGCGTAAGACTTTGAAGTTCCAAGGAAAAGATTGCGATAGTGCCTCACACATACCCGTTATTCTTGGAGTAGGCGTTCGAGCCCCAGGCTGAAGTAGAAGCCACGACGAATGTGCCATTATCTCCTTATGCTCGAAATTGCGTTCCAAGCGTCGTGACTCGTGGTGGCAGTGCGCACAACCAGTCACTCCGACGTCCGTGACTTGCCGCCAAACATGAGTCGCAAGCTCAATGCCGACGAGCTCAAGCTTCACCAAGCAGCCCTTGCAAAAAACGAAAAAGTCGGCCCTTGTCTCCCTCATCCAAATCGCGATCGCTCACGCCAGACCATAGACGTTATCCATCAAGGATGCAGAGAAACTCGTGCCGAATGCAAATGCCCGCACCGCTGCGATCAACTTTTTGCTCGGAGCGGTGCGTTGTTGTCTGTCGCGTGCGTTGCAGGAGGGATGACACGTTTTTGCAGGGTATGTTCAAAGTCATGACCAGCTCGAGTGGGGTCAGTGCATTCCGTGCCGTGATGAAGAAGGAGGTGGATGTGTACGTTCTTAACGACACTTTGTTCGAGTGCCTTGACATGGATTTATTTCGATAGAAAAAAAGACATGAGTGGCGAAGAGGCTATGGTACTCAGCCATATCCAAGCATCCGGAAACGAAGGCATGCTCTCCTCTGATTAGATCTAGACAAGACCTCACGCACCTGACAGGTATTTGGACCAAGCATCTCAAAGCTAAAACCGAACTGCATCAAACCGTAATCGACCGCTGTTTAAAGTCGCTCGTTCAGAAGCAACTCGTAAAGTCGATCAAAGCAGTACGCGTATGTCCCTCTTTTCTGTTGTCTGTACGATCATTTAAACTCAATGATCACCTCACACTCAGCATCCGACCCGGAAAATATACATGCTCGCTCATCTGGAGCCATCCGTCGAGCTGACAGGCGGGCCTTGGTACACGGACAATGAACTTGACACCGAATTCATCAAATTGTTGTCGACTGCTTGTCTACACTATATCCGCGACCGTGTGCGTATCCTGATTGCTTCACGACCTTGCAAAATTCCTCACCACGAACACACTAGTCATTCCCAAAGCAGTCGGGAAAGCGTTCTACTCAGAGCCAGCAACGTCTTTACGCGATAGGTGCCGCACCCTCTTACCCCTCTGCACAACAAATACAACACTTTTTAAGCAAGAGCAAGATAACAGAAACAGAACTTGGCGTGGATCACGTAGAGATGCTGCTTCGTGTTCTCGAGCTCGACGGAGAGATTGAAAAGGTACTCTTTGGTACGATTGCGTGTTGTGCTTTTGCTCACGGGTGGTGTAGGTACCTGCATTCGCACCCTCTGCATGGGATTCAAGGGCGGAGTGCGACTCTGACTCTGATTCGAGTTCCGGAGAGAGTGAGGAGGAACGCTCAAGCTCCAAGAAACGCAAACGGGATTCTTCAAAAAACAGGAGCAAAGCATCTAGCAAGCGGAAGCGACGACGGACAGATGACTCGGAGGATAGCGATCCTGACGAAGAACCTTCGAGCAGCAAGAGGAAGAAACATTCGCGGAAGACTGACGATAGTGACGAGGATACAGATGAACCGAAACGGAAGCTGAAGCTAAAGAAAAAACGCAAACATAAATCAAAGGACGATGATTCGGATTCAGAGTCGGGTTCGGAAGAATCGGAGGTGGAAAGTCATAAGAAAAGGAAGCGCAAGGGGAAGTCGAAAAAACACACCAGTTCATTCTCGGGAAGTTCAAACGATACGGAATCAGACGACGATGCACGGCATCGCTCAAAGTCAAAGTCAAAGTCATCCTCCAAAAAGGCGTCAACCTCGAAGGCTTCCGTGAAACACCAGAAATCTCCTTCCCCTGTTTTGGATGAGATACCCGCAGGATGCGCCTTTGTTTATCGGGCAATCAGGCAAGAGCGGGTGGCACTTGGATGGTCTCAAGCACCCTGTGGAAGGTGCCCCGTCTTTGACTTCTGTCGAGACAAGGGCCCTACGAATCCTCGGGGGTGCGTGTATTACGATGAATGGTATACCCTAGGTACTGGCGCACATAAGGGCACCGTGCCAAAAGTAGACTTTTAAAGTTGTGCGACTCAGATGATTGAGAAATATCCTGTAGCGATATCCAACTGTATACATAGGCTAACTCGTTCTGGTCTTGATCAATCCTTTCATCATGTCGAAACTATTGCCGTCAGGCTGTAAGTCGATGAACCGACCACCACTTAGTGGTTCGGTACGCAAGAGCCCATGATCTGGCGTGATACCCACTATCCGAGCGGTGGTGTGGGGTGTAGTGGTGGTCAGAGTAACGGTTTGACCTCTGTGAAAGGACTGGTCATCAGAATGATTACTAAAAAGACCAAACATTTGACCCACGAATGTAGCCACGAGCTGGTATACCTATCCATGAAGGGACGGAAGCCTTCGCACTCCTCTGCAAGGAACGAGTTCCACGTACGCTCAAATGTGGTAAGAACTGCCGCAGTCACTCGTTCGACGGAGAGGCTCCCCTTTCCACGTGCCAATGCTTCTAATTGAGCAAGAGAAGCGATCGGAGGCTCATTCAATACATTCAGCCCACACCCTAGATCCTCTCCTAAGTACAATTCAGGAGCACTCGATGGAGGACACATACCGACGATGACGTCCACTATATTCCCTCTAAAGCTTGTATTCACCAGGATCCCTCCCAGTTTCTTCAATTCTATACCCTCCGGTGTCTCCTTTGACGGAAATTCTCCATATATGTCGTTGGGCCACTTTAGCTTGACTCTGGCTGCCCATTCCTTCGCGGGATTGAGTGCTTGACACGCCTCGATAACGGAGAGTGCAAACAGGTATTGGATAAAGACTAGGTTCGATGGCCGGATGGAGCGCGAATCATAACCTGAGAAACGTTGAGGACAGGAATACTGTGGGAAGGAGAGACTTGACCCAAATTGGCGCTTTTGAGAGAGACACTGAGTTTCAACGAAATCATCATACACCCTGCGGGGGAAAGCCATGCATTTTTACCCCTGCCTCGGCCTGCCACTTGCTTTGTAGCCAGCGAGAAAAATGGTGATGGGAGCGCACGGAGCAACTTTGGGTTTCTGCAGAACAGAAATTGAGCTGACGAACCGGCGACATATCGATATACTCACTTGTCAAGCATGGTCTGTGTACTGGTGACAACTTCCCCATAAAAAAGGAGATCACCGATGAGCAAGTCGTCTGCATTTCTGGTAGGACGAAATTCGTCTAGCGCTGAAAAGAAGGTGCTAGGAGAAAAGAAGGGTGTATAGCGCCTTTCTTGCTCAGTGGTCAATGGTTGAGCAGTGAGGATTACATCTTTGATGTTCTCCTCAGGCAGCTTGGACAACAAAGCAAGAATAGGATGATCAGACGCAAGATCTGAGGATGGAATCACGGGAGCAAAGTGAAACTGAAAGGTATCTTGCTCGTCTCGAACAATTGCACTCTCGGTTGTGGAAGCCGTCTCGAGATCGCGCTCGGGAAACAAGGCACGCACAACATGACGCCGAATATCCCATTTGTTGGGATGGGCAAGAAGCAACTGGGGAAGAAGACTTGATCCGGGTCGCTGGCCTTCTGACTTTGACAAGTCGAATTGCAGGCCGAGCGCAAACAGGGTCGGAATAAGTAACTGTTCGGGGAGGGGTGGTTCGGAAGACCAGAGGGCGATGGTGCCACGTTCACTAAGAGCCCCTGCAAGGGCGTTGTCATCTGTGTACCGCCCAAGCACGCGTGCCCCTTCTCCGAGGCTGAGTGAGGAGGAGGGCATGCGGTAGACCAAAATTTCGCTTTCGTCGTGATTCACCGTGGCAGAAGTGGAAGCCTGCGATGGAAAAGAGAGATAGAGTGACCCCTTCCCATCGACCAGTTGAAGAATGCTTGAGTTCTCCAAACCATCGTCCACTGATCCTTGTGATTTCGTACCCTTGACACCAAGAGCTAATATTTTCCCGTTGGTTTGAGCGTACTGTCGTACTCCCGTGTGATGATCAGGCGCGGCAAGGAGAACAAGCAGGCCACACGCTGTTTGCCAGGGATTCTCTGACGCCGCGAGCACATCTGGAGAGACGAGTTGAGGGAGATAATGAGGGACGAGAATCGAGGAAAGAAGTCGATGAACTGTGGGTGCGTGAGGGTGCGTGCTTGGATACACGAGCACGTTCATGTCACGCTAGTGGGACTTTGCAACTCGGATCGATGACCACCTCGGCCCGATCTAATCGCTACTTGTGACGTTTCGGTATTGCCTGAGTTGTGAGCCGTCGTAGCACAATGGTAGTGCGTTGCCTTCCTAAGGCAAAGGTTGTGGGTTCGAGCCCCATCGGCGGTACTGGATACAAACACGGCTCGATTTTTTTTACTCACGCACGGAGACGCGTAGTGACATGTCAAGGAAACATCGACGCGTACTTTCTGATTACCGACTTTACGCTTAGCAACGTGTTTAAGCTATACACACACTCACACTTCTTGACCTCCTCCCACAACTACAACCATGGCTGCCCCGTTTTCGATCAAGCTCAACCTCCCATCTCCCGAAGAGTACAGGCAAAGAAAAGTCGCTCTGATCAGTGGTACGTCTACTTGATCGATCGTCTTGTGACATGCTCGTTCCGTTCCACACCGTACGATCCATCATTGATCGTGTTCAACGCAGGGATCACTGGTCAGGATGGTTCTTACCTGTGAGTCGTCTCTCATCCCCAAAGTCAAGATCATGGCCTCAACCCTTGCCCTAGTGCGGAACTGCTCCTCGAAAAAGGCTACGAGGTCCACGGTATCATCCGTCGTTCCTCCAGCTTCAATACCAACCGTCTGCAGCATTTGTATGTGGATCAGCATGAACGTGAGTATGACCATCTGTCGCCTTCCATCTGCCTCATCGACACCCATCAAGGTCCCAACAAATTCAAATTGCATTACGGCGATCTCTCCGACAGCACCAATCTCGTGTACATCCTCGCCCAAGTGCTTCCTACCGAGATCTACAACCTCGGCGCCCAGTCTCACGTCAAAGTCTCCTTCGAGATGGCCGAATACACGGCCGACGTAGACGGTATCGGTACCCTCCGTCTTCTCGACGCCATCCGTACCGTCGGTCTCGAGAAACACGTGAGGTTCTACCAGGCATCTACTTCTGAACTGTACGGCAAGGTCGTGGAGACGCCCCAGAGCGAGACCACTCCATTCTACCCTCGCAGCCCGTATGGCGTCGCCAAGCTGTATGCGTACTGGATCGTCGTCAACTACCGCGAGGCTTACGGCATGTACGCGTGTAACGGCATCCTCTTCAATCATGAGAGCCCAAGGCGTGGCAGGACGTTCGTCACGCGCAAGATCAGCAGAGCCGTGGCGGACATTCACCTGGGCAAGCAACATTGTCTCTATCTCGGGAATCTCGACGCGCAGCGTGACTGGGGTCATGGTGGGTATCGTCATGCGTGCTCGACTGGTCGATTTCTGAGTGTGTGCCCGCCATTGCTCAGCAAAGGACTATGTGGAAGGCATGTGGCTCATTCTCCAGCAGTCTGGACCTGAAGACTTTGTCCTCGCGACCGGTGAAACCCACCCGGTACGCGAGTTCGTCGAGAAATCGTTTGCAGTCATCGGTACCACGATCAAGTGCGTACACCCCCATGAAAGCGATCGTCGTTACTCATTAATAAATGATTCTTAGATGGCGCAACTCTGACGTACAGGAGGAAGGCTACGATGTCAAGACGGGCAAAGTTCTCGTCAAGGTGGACTCTCAGTATTTCCGTCCTGCTGAAGTGGAGTACGTTGCAGGGAGATTCCTTCTGACCGTTTGGTTTACTGATCCGGATACAGCCTTCTGCTCGGAAACCCTGCTAAAGCAGAGCGCCTGCTTGGTTGGAAACGTCATGTGGCATTTGACGAGCTCGTGCGTGAGATGGTCACGGCCGACCTCCAAGCCTCCCGAAGCCTCGTTGAGGATCAAAACTAGATGCGTCTCGCGCTCCACTCGGAAGAGTTGTAAAGTACATGTCGACGTTTGTCAGTTTCGTTTACAAGCCGAATGCCTCATCTGCAGCACTGCCAGAGACGAATTTCTCAGCGTGTAAAGGTGTACATCGATCTGTGTCATCTAGCTACTTCCTCTAGCATTCGAGTGGTTCGCCAGGAACCACTCGACAGTCTCCTTCAACGCTAAAACGGGCCCGTGAGCAAAGTACGTCCGACCGTCGAAACACACGTCACGAACCATCGTCAAACGGGGTAAACTTGAACTCTGGTCCGATCAGCTTCATCAACTTTTCATTGGAAGCAGGTTTGCGATCTTGCCCGTTATCGTTGGCTTCGCCATCGAATTTCGCTTCTTTCGGGTAGTTGAGTGCACGTACGATCGAGTTTGCGACCTTCCGGATGCTGATTTCGTCCTTTTCATCCACTGCGAACGAAGTTAAATGATATTCCGACAGAAAAAGTGGATTGTACCCGAGAAGATGACGGGTTCGACGCTCTCGTATTCGCGGAGTTGCCAGATGAAGAGTTTGGCGAGGTCACGAGAGTAGATAAACTGGCGCAAGGGAGAGCCATCACCCATGACCCTGAATTGTTCGCCATTCTCTATCGTAGAGTCAGTATACGATTGCGAGGAACGCTACGAAATGTTTACTCTTGGCGAGATAACATTTGTGGATGAGTGCCGGGATGACGTGAGCATACTTGAGGTCGCTATTCGGGTCCGATTAGAGATGGGTGAATTGATGTATCGGTTTGGCTCACAAGTTGTCGTGGGGTCCGAACACATTAGTGGGGATGGCAGACGTGAAGTTGCAACCGAATTCTTCCTTGTATGCGCTGTTGAGCAGTATGAAGAACGGAACACGAAAGAGTCTGGAGACAAGCGGACCGATTCTGCACGTCAACCATTCGTTTGGCATATGCATAGCCAAAGTTGGAGTCGTGTGGGGGACCGAGGTGCACTTTCTCCTCTGTGAGAGGATACTCGACTTTGTCTGGAAATACGCAAGTTGAAAGGCACGAAATGACTTTTTGTGTGTTCTTAATGCGGGCGGTGTGCAACACGTTGTCGTTGATCAGCATGTTGTCCCGGAGAAAAGTCATCTGGAACGGGAATGTCGTCGAGGGTCAGCATACGTGCAGCAGATCGTCATGACGGACCTTGCGCTCTCTGTTGGCGAAGAGACCCCCGACTGATCGCACAAGGATCAGTAAGATCAAGACGGGCTTGGAGAGACATACCGAGGGCCGCCAAGTGAATGACGTGCGTCGGTTTGTGCTTTTCAAAGAGCTGCAAGGTTTGTTGGGGGTCCCTGTTCGCATTGGTGTTGAGCACGACCGACAGACTCGGGTCCTGGGGAATACCTCAGGTCGGCATCGCGAGAGCTCGCAAAGATCCACTTTTCGCCAGGTTTCTTTCCAAAGCGTGATCCTTCTGGCTCGTTCTCGATAACGTATTCGATGGCTTTTCCGACGAGGCCAGTACCTCCAGTGACGACCACGACGGCGGGCATTGTTGGACGATCCGATTAGCAAACTTGGAAGAACTATTTACGAAGCCGGTCTATTTCCCACCCCGTACATGGAAAGATCCCGCTTGCCGTCAGACCAGCTTCCCAGCTCTTAACGTCATGGAAGAGAGACAAGCAATGTCAACCAAGATCTATGACCTCGCAGCGTCGGGGGACCCGATTAGCGAGCGGGTCAGTGAGGCTCTGCATGTCATCGAGGATGCGCTGGATGCATATACGTGCGTGCTAGTTGGACTTCGAATGGTGCTCATAATCCCAATGGCTTCCAGTCCGGACAAGGTATCCATAAGCTTCAACGGAGGCAAGGATTGTGCGTAGCGCATCTCTCCTCATGCCGGCTCTGCTCATCGCCCACAGGCACGGTCCTGCTGCACCTCTTCGCTGCGGCATTAGCTCGCCGGGCTCCACTGAGCACCAAGCCAATTCCAGCCGTGTATATTCCCGTCCCATCTCCGTTTACAGAACTAGAAGATTTCATACGGACATCGGCCACCGCATACAGTCTGGATCTCTTGATATGTTCCACTGATTCGGATGCTCCGCTTCCAGTCGAAAGTGTTACCCCGGGCACGGCAACGCCCAACCCACGCAAGCAGCGCGAAGGCGGTGCGGTCCCTGCTGGCTGCTTGCAACCCGTCGGGAATGCTCGCGGTGGCGAAGGGATGCGGCGTGCTCTCCATCTCTACAAGCAGAAATATCCACAAATAGAGGCGATACTAGTTGGGACGAGAAGATCTGACCCACACGGAGGTGAGTTATCGCTCTGTCCCTGCGGTGACTCACCTAGTTACGTCTTGATAGCTACACTCACTTATAAGAACAAGACGGATGCCGGCTGGCCCTCATTCGAGCGTATAAACCCCATCATTAATTGGTCCTACTCTGATGTATGGACGTTCCTGCGGCGATTGAGCGTGCCGTACTGTTCGTTGTATGACCAAGGGTAGGCCACCGATTCCCTCTTGGAGGCACTTCTGAGAAGAGAGGACAGGTATACGTCCCTTGGTTCGATATACAACACATTTCCAAATCCCGCGCTCCGCATTCAGAACGATGCATTGCAGGACATGTTCCCGTCTTCCGTCACGGTTGTCGCCAACGAACCAAATGCCATGTGTATGGCCGAGACACCTGCCATGGTAGATGGTCGTCTGGACAACTTGACAGTCCTTGCGAGTGACCCAGAGAGTACATGCACCGCTGAGCCCTCCATGGACTCGGCCCAGCCATCCCTTGGATCATTCCGCGTCATTGCCAACGACCCTTCTACGACGTGCAAGGCAGAGAGCAAGCTTGTGAATGGCAATGGTTCCGCGAAACCGCCATCGTTGTCTGCGCGCTACCATCCTGCATATATGCTGCAGGACGAAGGACTCGAGCGTGCTGGGAGAATCTCTGGGGCGGCGCTGGTGGGGTGCAGTTAGCGTACTAGTTGTGGTTGTGTATGTAACGTTGACAGGACAAGCGAGTTTTACCACGATCGCGTTGTCCCAGATGACCTTTGTGCGCTCGTTGACGTTGCTGACGAGCTCCAACGCGAGATGGACGGCGACGCAAGAAAAGGCGATCGCTCGAGATTACCCGTTCACCGACATTCACTTGGAAACGCCGGACCAGTTCGTCGCTCGAACCTATCTCCAGTTTCTCTGGCTTCCAGAGGTACGACTGTACATTCAGTCCTACACCCGCGTCTGACCAGCCAAAGTCAATCATGCCTATCCAGCTCCTTGTCCCGTCCTTGCACCGCGTACAAGACACGTCACAACTCGCCCCAGACTCTCCCCATCCGCTACAGGCCCTCCTGGACCCGTTACTCTTGTCCGTCCGTTCTGTCGTCGCCAAATACCACACCGACCTCCCTCAAATTCTCGCACAAGACGGCGGGAATGGTGAACTGGAAGAATCCATGATGTGGTATACCCTCGGTTACGAAATGAACGAGGTCGGAGAAGCCGAGGCCAGCCGCAACAACGAAGACGCAATCCTGCTCGAGGAAAAATCAAGGAGTCTCTGGCTCGAAAGGCTCGAGAGACGAGAGTGGGTGTCGATCGCGTGCGTGCTCGCTTCTCTTCTTGACATACGCGTGCAGGGTGCAGATTCAGATTCTGCTTTATCTCCTCAAGCTCTCTTTGCCTGGACCCTGCTCACCGCTTCCCCGGGTAAAAATACCCGCCAACGACGTGGTTCCCTCGACCAAGAAGAAAGGACAAAAAGAACGAGCAAAGTTCATCGTACCATCTCCACACGAACGATTAGAGTCATTCATGGACAAGCTCTCCATGTGGCAGCTCCTCACCAGCATGGCTGACTTGAATAAAGACAAGGAAGAACGCGACTGGATGCAATCCTTCTGCGAAAATGTCGTCGAGTGCCAGTGAGTTCCCCTCTCCAAAACGTAGACCGCATGTTGACTTTGTCACCATAGATTCAAGTCTACACTTCCCGACATGTGTGCACTTTTGCGCCGTAAACTGTTCCCCCATTCGCCCTTTTCAGACGGAGACGACGACACCGACTCGCGATCAAATCCTGAATCTCAACCGGCGCATCCACGTCCTAACCGTAAACTCGCGCGATCGTCCACGTCCGCTTCGATCTCCCAGTCCAAGAGTAAACCTAATCCAAAACCCGTCCAGCGCTCCTCCTCACCTGGTCCTTCCTCCACGTACTTGTGCAAAT
>JBBPTB010000295.1:0-25502 GCA_038093875.1 Boletus tylopilopsis | reverse complement strand
GCTCATCATGGTAATGTCCTGCCAGCTACTCAGCCAGCCCAGGACCAGGTCATTCAAGGCAGCTCTGCAGTGGCAGGCTTGCCTCCTGCTCAGCATATGTCCATGCCTGCTGTGGCAACAGACCCACGCTCAGAGGCCTGGAATGCCCTCACCAAGCGCTATGGAAGAGCTCGCCTGGATGCCCACAGGTGGGAGTGGAGCAATGGTGACTGGCTCCCCTACTACCGATATCAGTCAGTCAGCAGGATCACAGAGCTTTGGACAGAGCATACTGAGGGTCTGGGGGGGCATCTCTCAACCCAAGAGCTTGCAGAGCGGTGGAGTGCAAAGTGGCAGAGAAATGAGGGCAGCCTAAAGACTGAGGGGGGCAGATGCTCAAAGGTCATCACACTCATCCAGGAGCTTGCAGCCAAGCCCAACTGGAATGTGCCCCTTGCATTGAGATTCATCCAGGAGGAGTATGAGAGTGATCCAGCCTATCTTGGGAGGGTGCGTGCCTTCTGCAACTACCTTCAGAGGGACCATGGTGCTGGCTACAAAGCTGTTCTGGAGGCTGCCACCCACTACCCTTGAGCTGGCAATGGTGATTCCACACTTTCTTTCTCTCAGACACACTTTTACACACACTTGCTCCATACTAATTCCTGTACTGTACATGACAATGCAGAACACTAATCATCCTGGCATAGCAGGAACTTGAAAGAAGATGAGAAAGAAGGAAATTGATGCAGAGAGATGAAAGGAGTCAGGGACTACTTCTCGTCCTCCTCCTTCAGCCATGATAACAGTGCACGTGCCCCAATCTTGGATGTTCGGTCACAGCATGTCTCGATGACATGTGGCCGTGGTGATGGACCATGTTCACCATACTTGCGGAGGAGGGTGATTGCTTGCATTGCCTCGGACATCCACGTTGGGCCCACACCCAATGCTTGCCGGACCTCGCTCTTCTTGATCAACTTGGGCCGCTTTTGCTTGCGACCATTGGCTGGCAGCACCGGGGACACCGTCCGGCTGTAGCGCTCTGAGAACAAGACCGCAAACTGCCATGATGCCACGGTATCAGCATTCGTCTGCACACGGTTCTGGCCATGCTTGAATGCAGCATAGCCGTCCTGCATTTCAGCAGCCCCAACCAGCCACTGCACCACTGGGGAGGCAGGAGCCAGTTGGGTTGTCGCAGCCATGGGCCGGGGCTGGCCGACCGGCTGACTTGGAGGGTAGGCAGTTCCGGTCGGAACTTGAAGGGACACCGGGTGAGACGAGACTGCAAGCTTGAGTGTGTTGTCAGCAGCAATGTGCACTGTGGGCATGTCGGCGGAGGCAGCGATAATGTTCGCCCCACCATGGGCGGCCTTGAGACGTCGACTGTATTCTGGGTGCATTGGGTCAGGATAGCTGATTTCGGTCGCATCTGTTGGAAAAGGAAGTCCTGCGTGAGTGACGGGAGGTGGCCTGACTCGGAGGAACAAAGCAGCACACCTGCAAGCTGGGGGGCCCGCAAGGCCAGCTGCTCGACCAGTTGCTGTGCGTCCGCCTGCCACCCGTGCACGGGGTAATCGACTGATCCAGTGCGTGCGACCTCGATCGGGAACACGTTCCGCTGGACCTCAGATCCAGGAGAAAAGAACGTCACGTAGACGTCCACACCGACGTGCTCGGCGGTCTCCCACTGGTCTGTGCCCTTGGGCTCGTCAGCGTCGAACCATACTATTTCCCGAGTCGGGCCGGCTCGTGCGCCCAGCCCAAAGCTTCCAGAGGGCACGTTGCTGTCGTCCGGTGAAGGAAGGACTAGAACGGCGAGAACGCGGAGACGGTGAGCCAGCAATCGCGTGAAGGCGGTTGGTGGGACCTACCTTCCTCGAGGGAGTCTTGCGTTTCCGTGTCCTGCTGCGGGCTGGTCGATCTGGGAGTGCCAGGAGGAGGAGGGGGACTCGGAGGAAGGGGAGGACAGAGGGGTCTGACGACCTCCACCTCTTTCGTGAACCCGAACGCGCGGTTGAGGAGGACGCCACGCATCCGACCCATGTTCGTCTTCGAGCTGAACCGGCGCTTGGCATCGTGGTACGGCCACCTCTCGGCCTGTCGTTGGACCATCGCGACGAGCTCTTGGCGACGCCTGCCTTCGCTGTCGGCGAGCGCGCGTCAGTTGCATTCCACGCTCGGATCGTGCGTGCGCTCGGCCCCACTCACAGGTCGTTCGCCTCGTAAGGCACTTCGCCCTTCTCCAGCACGACGGCCTGTTCACGGCCGTCGATCTCTCTCGTCTCGAGCGTCATCTCCGTCACGGCGAGGCCCGGTCTCTCCTGACCGTCGCTCGCTCTTCCAGGCCAGTTGAACGCAGGGCGCGCGTCCGTCGCGGCAGCAGCGATGGCGGCAGCTGCGGCAGCGGCGGTGGTGTTGGTGGCAGCGTTGGTGGAGGTGTTGGGCGCGGACGATTCGTCTCCGTCGATGTGGTGGTCCGTCGTCGTCGTCGTCGTCATCGTTTGGATGGGATGATGGGATGGAATGGGATGGAAGGGAACGAGTGGAGACGAGACCGGCTCTGGCACGCCCCTGTCCTCGCTCGTGCGTTGGCTGCATCCGGGGTCGTCGTCGTCATCGGGTGCGTACTCTTTCCGTTCGTTGCGTTCCGTTCGAACGGCGATACATCGTTCAGGGGGGAATGTATTGCCGCGCGCGGGGTCAACCCGTCACGCTCGTCACGAACCGTGACCCGTGCGAAAACGCGGGTGACTCCCCGTCACCTGGGTGGCCACCAGGGGCCGAATACATGAAAGCAACAGTGATGGTGTGAAACACACAATAATCGTCTACAGGAACAGATTGAAGAGCTCGTTCCCATTGACTGTGCCCTGATGTGTCGTTGTCCCACTTGAACCAAGCTATGGATATCACAGAGACAAACACTGATGCACGTGAATTCAAGTCCACCCCGATGACTGCAACATCTTGACATCGGGATCATCGAGATCATCACAAGGCGTGATAAGGTTCAGGATGAATATCACCTGTTGGACATGTTTTACACGCTTAGGTCACCCTAAGTACCGGTGCAGCGTTTCGTATGTTGAAAGACACGGGCTGTGCTGTGTGAACTGCCGACCTCGACTAGGCCATACAAGTGGATACGGTTGACATTACCATAAATTGTCTTGGCAGTGGTCACGACAATAGATAAACCAGGGTTCCTGATCATGTCCATCCTTGACTTCCACCACCACCATGCACGTACCTTTCCACCACCTCACCAAACCCATCGAGCATATCTCGACAGAGTCTGGGCTTTCTGGCGCTGACGACGACAATGTGGCTCAGGGCTTCGCTCGTCTTATCGAAAATACCCATCCATCCCAAAGTGACGGCGATATAATGCAGGGGATTCACGGGGAAGCCCACACCCGCCACCCCCTCCTCCACAAATTTGTCCCTGAACTCCAGAATCTTGCAGACAAGTACCACGTCGGAAATTTCGTCATCGATAGAAAGACAGGCGAAAAGCTCTTCGAGGGTATGCCCATCTATGTTCGCCTCGGCATGCACCTTCTCTTTTGTGGCAAGGAACAGGTCAAGTTGCTCGAGGGTAATAAACACGTGGAGGATTTACTCCGTGAACAGAGTGTTCGCGAGGGACGGATCTATGACTCCCCCGAGAGCGTCAAGAACATCCCGTCCTTTATCAAGACCTACAAGGTCTTGCTCGACGAGCTTCTCGAACCAGATATTCACAAATATGCCACCTTCAACGAATTCTTTTATCGCAAACTCAAGCCGGGTGCACGGCCCGTCGAGAATGCAGATGATCCGGCTGGGTTCTGCTCTGCGGCAGACTGTCGACTCGTCGTCTACCCCACCGTCGATCTCGCGCTCAAGTTTTGGGTCAAGGGTGATGAATTTTCGATCCCAGCGTTGCTGGATCTCGATCCTTCCGACCCGTCGTGTAGACAATTTGTCGGTGGCGCCCTTGCCGTCTCGCGTCTCGCACCCTCAGATTATCACCGTTTCCATTCCCCCATCGATGCGACCATATTGGGAAAGCCAAAGGACGTCCCGGGCCAGTACTTTACAGGTAAGCACACGTTTCGTACTACACGATCGTTGGTCTGATCCGACCGCGCGCAGTGAATCCTCAAGCGGTCAACCAAACCAGACTGGACGTCTTCTCTCGTAACAAACGTTCCGTTCTCTTCTTGCAACACACCCTATCTGGAAAGCAGGTTGCTTTTGTCTCCGTCGGAGCCCTGCTCGTCGGAAGCATCGTCTGGACAGTCGAGGTGAGTGAGCCCTCCTATTGAAATCTGGCGACGCCGAGCATTCATCACTTACTTGGGTCCGCATGTTAGGAAGGCGCTACCATCAATCGCGGAGACGAGCTCGGCTACTTTGCGTATGGAGGAAGCACCATCATTGTTGTCTTTCCGGCTGATTTCATCACGTTTGATGAGGACCTGGTGCAAAACTCTGTACCACTGTCCGATGGCACCCACAAGGCCCGTCCCATCGAGACCCTGATGAAGGTCGGATATTCGCTCGGACGTCACAATGGCGCGTGAAGAACAGCGCAATTACATGATGAAGAAGAGATCGAAGGGGATTCATTCGAGGTGTCGAGGGGGATCGAAGAGGGTTGTATGATGCTGATTAGTACTGATGGAACGTCGCGCGTCTGTGATTGTGTACTTATTTGTTCGATATTTGCTCAAGATCTCTGTCAGATTTGGTTGGAGCTGAACTGTCGTCGTCCCGATTGGATGCCTACAACACATAGGACTAAACCAGAGGACGCACTCTCTTTGCAGCAACAGAAAACAAAATTTGAAAGGGATCTCCCGAGCGCGTCGGCACCATGCACCATGCGCGTCAAGCACTTGCCAATCGACCACTACTAACCGCAACGTACCGCCGCCCCTGCCGTCTCCCACCGTGCACGCAGTTTCGCCACCATACCCACCCTCGCGAGCGACGTGCGCTCGGGCGCTGCCTTGCCACTACACTCACCTCCTCCGGCACCACCATCGCTGCTTCCGTTGTTGCCTCGACCAAGCCCAACGACTCTGCGCCCCTCGGCCACGCACCACGTCCTCGCATTGATGGATCCATGGGAACCCTTGAAGAGCGACGGAACCCGCACCCTAGTCACGGTCGCCGCTGGAGATCGCGCGTTGGCGGTGAGCACCTGTGCGAGTCTTGACCGTGGCGATTCCGGGCCAGACAGTCGCGCGTCGCGCGCCGGTGCTGGCCCTGGCACGGGTGGTAGTGGTCGTGGTGGTGCTGGCGTGGGAGACGTGGGCACAGACACGAAGGGCGGGTGGGACGGAGCGCCGACTGCGGGCACGTTGGCTCTATTGGCAAGCGGTTGGCGCGTGGGCGGTCTGCGAGGCCTGGAAAAGGCATCGAGCGTACCCCCGGGGAACGTCGTCGTCCGCGAGGACTGCGCCGGGCGCGCGAGCGCAAAGACGCCGTCGAGCACCAACGTTGGCGACGGGGAGGACACGACCTGGCTCGAGAGGCGTTTCATGTCAAAAGCGGGCTTGGGTGCGGGCGCGGGAGCGAACGCCGTGTGCAGGGCGGCGTCATGGCTGGACAGTGATGACTTGGTATTTGGCAGCTTGACAGTGTAAGATGCTCTGGGTACGTTGAAAGAATACGCTGCCCGAGAGGTGGGGGATATGAATTCAGAACCGTCAAAGAATCCTGCGGTCTGCGGCGCTAGGCAAACTGGATGAGTCATCGTGATCGGTTTCCTCGGAGATGGAATCTCATCGGAACACGCTTGATCGGACGCAAATGGCGTGCTCGTCCAGGCAGGCTCGAAAGCATCAAGCGACGGACAAGTCCAGTGTACAGAAGCCGCAGTGAATATCGGAACGCGAGATATCATTTTCTCGTTGGATTCGACGTCCAGATACTTGCCGGACGCATCGTTTGCAGCGACCAGAAGCGGAAGCTTGGAGGTTGCTTGTTTGGTAATACACGGAGAATCCGCCACGAACGTGTCCGTGCTCGACGAACTTTCGCCTAGAGTGACAACGGACAGGGGTCTCGCCGATCGAGCCATCCCAAAGCCAGCCCCGAGCATGGCACCGTTGTGCGAGGTCATGCGAAAAGCCAAGCTGTAGCGCGAGCGGGACGAGGGAGTACTGCACGTTTGCATCCAATGCCTCACTGGCGTCACGTAGGTGGAAACAGGAACCGTCATCATCTGTGAGTTTGAGCAGGTCAATGATATAGGAACGAGGTGAGAGGCAGAAGCAACGGATGGCGTCGACTCGAGTACCAGTTGGCGCACTTTCATCCTCTCGACCAGAATCAACGGTTTCGGGATAAACTTGCGAACCCGTGCTGGCCGCCCGGGGACAACCTTGACCGGGGGGCGTCTACCCTTGTCGCCATCGTTCCAAATCATACTTGATTTTGAAGAGGCACGGGGATTCTGGGGAGGACGTCGAGGCGGATGTGAAGCGGAAACTCCTTCGCGAGATGGTTTCTTGAGAGTCGCTCTGGATTTGTCGGTGCCAATGCGCGGGCGTCGCTTGGTATGGAGGCCTGTTACAATGAACATCACTGGTGAGGATATGCCAGTAGTTAGCAGTGCGAGACAACGAAGTGCTTACCCGGCCCAAGGTCTTCAAGTTCTGACAGGAAGTAGAAGTGTGATACGTCTGGTGAGCAGAACAAGAGGGGGCCGGATCAGCACATGATTGAAAACTTGGCGGCTGACAGTGTGAGGCTGACTTGCGGGGTTGATCACCGAGATGGTGGGGAACACAGCATCATTGAGCCCATTCTAAGATACAGTAACGTTGAACGCACGACTACAGGTCTCCAGTCACTATTCGACATTGTTCATTAATAAATTTGATGGTCGGTGGTGATAATCATCCGCGGTCAAGGCACTGGCTGGAGTCAAAAGTTGAACGACACTGCCAGGATTGGCACGCTTGACGTGCTTCAGGTTTTGAATCCGTTGTCAACCTGACACGTGTGATCCCCTGCTCTATAATTTTCCTGCTTGAACAAATACTTACAATCGAAGTACGAACCCAAGCAAGTGCAGCTCGCCAGTCCTAGTCAGCTGGCAAGTGATGCCGTTACTTGTTACGGTTCTTAATATTTCAAGCGGAGATTTACTTTCAAGTTGTCTTTGAACTCGTCCATTCCAAGTGGATGACTTTCCACAGGCCTTTATTCCGATGAATAGATTATTTTGCTCTATAAATGGAAGGTTGCCGACGTGCCGAACCCAAAACGGGCGAGGAGCTGTCCTTGACCCCTTCGAATAAACTTCGTTCCGAAACAGGCACCTGACCTGTCCCTTGCTGCTCACCCACCAACAGTCTGAAGATATTGGTCCATCAACGAGCGAACGGACGTGCTAAAATTGTAAGTTCGAGTTCATTCAGCCAAGTTCGAAACTGTGGATCACAATTTTGCAGTGCACACTGCGCCTTGAATAAGCCATACCCTTGCAACGTGGTATGGTCAACTCCAGCCGAGTCGGTTTCAACCCAGCGCTTGCACCACCATCACTGCTGCCGTTGATTCTATCCGGCGCTCGGGACCATCGTCTCACCTGAACAGATAGCATTGTGACTCGGATGAAGTCCGATCCCGGTTCTTAGCATGACGCGGCAGACTTAAAGTACGAAACCTCGTAGCATACTATGGTGATATTCATTCCAGATTTGATATTATCTCATACTCACAAGTGATGAGTCTACACAAGGCTTACAGCAACAAAAGCATTGGCATTATTGTGTGGAATTGGTCTTGTGAACCACTGTTGAGCATATCCAGCACGAAGAATAAAGTCAAAGGTATCAACATTGACACCCATTGTTGTGATGAATCCACGGTTGTCCCGACTCTGGAGTAGCCTCTGCCATGATGTATTCACTCGTGGATCTGGCAGAAGTTGAGAGTGAACAAGATAGAGGCGATGGGGATGGCGAGCAAGGTTGCATAGATCACTTGAATGCTGAGTGCCAGCAATGATTGCACCTGTGATGGTGAGCAGCAACCGATGTGCATATTCTTCTTCTGCATCAGCAATATCCTCAAATTCATTGGACACTTCTTCAATAATCTCGTCGTCCGAGTCTTCCATATTGGGTGGAGGATGTCAGAAAATTTTAATTCCATGTCATGCTATGGTTTATTCACATTGGAATATTTTCACCCACTACCATATCAAGCCCTATTTCAAACCCCGGTTTATTCTATTCGACGGATTAAAAGCCTGTGGAAAGTCATCCAGTCCTTGCCTTTATGCACAATCTTGAATCTTTCCTGAAACGGGGAGGTACCGAATAACTAAAAATAGGCAGGTGAGACAAGCGGAATTACGAGCATCGGACCAACGCGTCACAATCCTCTAGGTGTGTGCTTGTCTCGCGTATCTACCCTGTCGGTGTTCTTATCCCACTGCGGAAGTTCACCAATGGCGAGTCGGGGGAACAACCATGTGCATGGTCTACGGACAATTTTCCTGACACTTTGAGACGAGTGCAGTCCTTCCACGGTTCCCCATGATATATCGCTGTACCGGCCCGTCGCACGTGTACTATCCATTCAGAAAAAGATCGGGTCATTGCTTCACGTGGGACACGTAAGGATCTTGTTGCGGCTAATTCAGCTCAATGCTTATTTTCATGAAATCCCAACGTGCGGGTATGTATGCGTTTTAAATCTAGCGCACTAGGACAACAGACAACGGTAAATCCTCCCGATCTTTTTTCGCTCCTGGGCTGCCATGTACTTGGTCCGCCTGTTATTAGTGGCCATCTTCTCAACACATGCACGCTCTGTGAAGTCTGCACAAAATAGCTGGCCCCATGTGTATCCTGGAGCACCCAGCGGGAACTACAGTGCCGAATGGCAGGGATGTGTGTCCATGATGACTTGGTTTCATCTTGCGTCCTTCTCATGACGATGTTGTCCCAGATTTTCAGGTCACGAAGAGCCTTCCGAATGTGACATGGCCACTTGCTCGAAACTGGGCCGGGAACATTCCCGTCCAGAGAGCGGGTCATCCGAACAATACCCTCTTCTTTTGGGCATCCGAGTCTTCGAACGGCTCATTCACTTCGGACAATGGCGAGCCTTGGGGAATCTGGCTTAGTGGAGGGTGAGTTTACGAACAGGTATGTAGTATATTAACTCATGTCCTGTGCAGTCCCGGGGCTTCCAGCCTCCTTGGATTCTTGTTTGAGGTAAGTCTCCCAAAGACTTCGTATCTGCTGCGTTACAATGTTTTGCGCTTCAGAACGGCCCTATCAAGGTCTTGGGTAACTATTCGGTTGTCCAAAATCACTATGCGTGGTCCTATGTTGCCGATTGTGTGTGGATCGACCAGCCTGCGTATGTCTTATTTTGCCTTGATGAAAAGAGATTCTACATCTTTTTAGTGGAACCGGGTTCAGTACGGTTGATGCCGATGGTCTTGGTAAGTACTCCGCGGCTGTAATTTCAATCATCTGATTCTCCTCTGTTAGTTGCCGATGAGGAACAGGTAGCCGCCGACTTTGTAAGGCCTGGTAATTTCCACTATATGCGGTACTCATCCACCCCCAGATGGGATTCCTAGAAAACTTTGTAAAGGTGTTTCCATACCTCGCCAAACGTCCCTTGTATCTCATGGGTGAGAGCTACGCTGGCACATATATTGTGAGTGCTGTCCTGTTCATGCAATTTAACTTGTCCATATTATCTATGTTCAGCCCTACATCACGAAAGCATACTTTGAGATGGTTAATCCGCCTGTTAAACTGGGGAGAATTGCTATCGGCAATGCAGCTATTGGGTCTTTCGAGACATCCACGGAGTTGCCTGTAATCAGTGTGTTGGAGACGTACCCACAACTTATTGGGTATGATATTGAAGTGTTTGAATACTTTCAAGAACAGTACGTTCCGTTGGTGATATGCATGTTGCAGCCATGCTTAGTTTGCGTTTAGGAGCAGGCTTTGTGGGTACAATCTGACCCTTCAATATCCCCAACCAGAGCACTTCCCGACTTTGAATGCTCCAATACCACCCACCGCTGCCGCAGAATCCACAAAGAAACATTTGACAAAGGGGCAGTCTTTGCTTGAAGTGAAAACACGACTGGTCGCGGAGTTCAGAAAACGGGATGGTGCCATCATGGAAACTGGGGAGAGGCTACGCGCCCGGGAAATGTGGAAACGTGGTTTGTCTGGTCGCGCGAATGGGACAATCGACCCTTGGTATCACTGTGACTTGTATGATGAGATGATTGACTACGCCCTCAATTTCACATTTCCTTGGTGTGGGTTTCTATTCTTTCCTACCCTATTCACTTCACGACATGTCTTTTAGCATCCGGGCACAAGTTCGATGTCTATGATATCCCTGATGCGTTGAGTCCCGAAGTGCCTATCGATGGAAGCATTTTTCTAAACGGTTCGTCCAAATATTTTACCTTCTTCGATCGGCGAAAAGGATGTCCTTTAGATGCCCAGACGCGTGCCGCAGTGCACGCTCCGATCAGCAAAAACTGGACCGGTTTTACCACTCCCATATTTGCTCCTACTAACTTACCCAGTAAGAAACTGTTTTCTGGGGCCTATACTGGACTAATTCAATCTTTCCATAGTGAATTCCTACAACTGCGGTGACCCAAGTGAGTCTACATTCTCAATCTAATCACGCAACTATCTTTATTCACGATCCATTCCAGGTGTGGAGTAAGTGCTTCGAGGACCCAGTGTGACTGTCATACTCATGAAAAACAGACCCATGGCATTCCTATCGGATCTCGCGACGAATGCGACGGAGCATGGCATGAAGATCATCCTTTATTCCGGAATTGACGATTCACTCGTCCCTCGGTTTGGTACCCAAAGTAGGTCCCTTCCTTGGGTCGCTATCATCTGCGTTTCCTAACTGCGTACAGTCGTTATCCAAGTGCGACATGGATCCATTTCATTCTACACCTCGGGTGTCTAATTCTTGTCACGTAGAACACCACGTTTGGTGGCATTCAGGGATTTGCTCGCAGGCCAGCAACACCATGGTACAACGACGCTGGCGAGTTTGCTGGTATTGTGCATCAGGAACGTGGTTGGACGTATGTGGAGGCTGCCAACTGTGGACATGTCCTTCCCTATACCAACCCCATTTCTGTGAGGGGCTACTTCGATTACACGTATCCTTCTAACATTGTGGTTTAGGCGCTCACGCTGGCCCGAGAATTCATCTTCGGCAACAACCAAACCGGATTGGCGTACAACACCAGCTCGGGACCCATTGGAGGCGAAGATCCATCCCTCGAAGACAAGATCATGCGGGGTCAAGCAGGGATTCATCTGGGACACGCTATAACCGCGTCCACTTACTTCTTCCCATCACCCACTGTCGAGGCCTGGAATAGTTACAGGGCCACTGCAACTGCGACGGGGAAGACCTGACACTCAACAGTGTCTAGTGAGTGGAGCTAATTGCGCTGGAAGCCACAACCAATGAATTGTTGTTGTGCATCAGACCTACAAGCGTGGTTTATGTTGAACAAGACTACGTATGCAAGCAACGCAGATGTCCGTTTCTCCGAAATTGCGTTATCGTACTTTACGACAGGCCATCTGCGAAGAGATCACGTGTAGTATACTGTGCAAGTTTCCGTGACTCGGATCCTGAGGCCTGAGGCCTTGAGTGGTTTCGGATCATCACCTACCAACCGCCGAAATGCGCAGTGCTCCATCCGTGCACGCGCCCCAGACACCCAGTTCAACGCCGTCCAGAATGTGTGAGATAATTATATGGAGCATCGCATCTCTGCGCGATCGCCGAAGTTTGAACCCCACCGAAATAGTCTGGCCCGCCGAGGCTAGCTGTTCTTTAAAAGATGTTTATTGACCAATATTGTTGATCCCGACGAACCTTGCACGAATGACACTCGAGTAAAATTTACGTCTGTGCGCTTAGGCCGACACTGGCATGTCCTACTCGAACACAACCTCAACCGCACAGTCCGCACTTCCCTTGCTTATGGGAAGAATTTTGGAGACGAGCAACTCCTCGGACTCTCTTGTTCGTCGAGAGGCACGAGTTGAGTGCGCCTATCAAGGCAAACCTGAACATTCTCACGATTGTTGGTGTATACATTCCCATAACTCCGTAATGCACTTTGTTCTGCAAATGGTTTGCCAGCAGAGTGTGGCCTAACAATAACAACAAGGTCGGCTATAAGTAGGTGTTTGGCCTTCAGGCACTCTCTAGGAACGAACTAAACTTTTCCAGCCGCGTAACGATCAACGAGAATTATATTATGTATAAGTAATGATGCCACCTCGAACTTCATTCCCCCAGTTACGTTTTGCTCTACCATGCGCTGGGCTCTTTCGGTCTTGTCAGCGTCTATCCTCTCGTTCACATTCGCACAGGGCCAGTCAGCGCAAGATAGTTGGCCCCATGTCTATCCTGGAATGCCTACCGGAGATTACAGCCCTGAATGGCAGAACTGTAGGTCCTGACGACACATTTTCATTTCACGCTCCTCACAACACGCTCTTGTTCTTGCAGATTTCCGGGTCACAGACAGTCTCCCAAACGTGACATGGCCACTTGCTCGAAACTGGGCTGGAAATATCCCCGTCCAGAGGCCAGGTCACCCGAACAACACCCTTTTCTTTTGGGCGTTCGAGTCGTCAGATGGGTCGTTCACTTCTGAATGTGACGAGCCTTGGGCTATCTGGCTCAACGGAGGGTGCGTTCGTGGACGCGTTTGTAGTGTAGCCCACAGCTCACGTCTACTGTAGTCCAGGTGGTTCTAGCCTCTGGGGACTCTTGTTCGAGGTTAGTTGTACACTTTCCTGGTATCGTCGCGCTCGTCGGGTTTACAAATAGACCTCAGAACGGCCCTCTTCATATTTCGAATGATTATTCGGCTTTCGACAACCAGTACGCGTGGTCCACTGTTGTCGATCATGTTTGGATTGACCAGCCGGTGTACGTCCGTGCTCTTTAGTTGACGAGAGTAGTCTCATACATTCCTTACAGTGGGACCGGGTTTAGTACAGTTGACGCTAATGGTCTTGGTGAGTGGTCCAGGCTTTGTGAATTGAACCGTACAAGTTTACGATCTCTTCAGTTGCCGACGAGGAACAAATAGCTGCCGATTTTGTAAGGGATGGTGGTGCTTTCAGGTGTCATACTCATCCATCCTCAGATAGGTTTCCTGGAAAACTTTATAAAGGTGTTTCCAAACCTGGCCACGCGACCATTGTACATCGCCGGGGAAAGTTATGCCGGCACGTATATAGTAAGTGTTGTTTCTCTCAGGCAGCAGTTCCCAGATGTGCAACATCCTTTCAGCCGTATATAACCAAAGCATATTTTGAAATGAGAAACTCCCCTGTCAACTTGGCAAGGATTGCTATTGGCGATGGGACCCTTCTCTCTTTGGAAGCGCTTGCGCCATTGCCTGTTATCACCATGCTGGAAACATATCCACAAATCATTGGGTACGATATACAGGTGTTTGAATACTTCCAAGAACAGTACGTTCAAGTCGGTCACGGGACGTGTTGTAGACATGCTTATTCCGCGTTTAGAAGTGCACTCTGCGGGTACAATCTTACCCTGCAATACCCTCAGCCAGCGCACTTTCCGACTTTGAATGCCCCAATACCGCCTAGTGCTGCTGCAGACACTGCTAGGCAGTATACCGCAAGGTTGGCAAAGAGGCAGCCATTGCTTGAACTACAGGAAAGATTAGGAATGGAACTTGAGAAGAGGGACAGTGTCACCTTGAAAAATGGTGAGAGACGCCGCGCCCGAGATGCGTGGAAACGTGACTTGTCTGGTCGCGCGAACGGGACAATCGACCCGTGGTATCAATGTGACCTTTATGATGAAATGATTCAGTATGCTCTCAATTTCACCTTTCCTTGGTGTATGTTTCCATGTCTTCCGTTCTATCTATTTCACAATTCTTTCTTTAGCATCCGGACAAGAGTTTGACAAATACAACATTCCGGACGCGTTGAGCCCTGAAGCACCTGCTGATGCCACCATTTTCCTCAATGGTTCGCGGCAAGCTTGGGGTATGCTGTCAATATTAATCCTTGCTCCTCCAGATGCCCGAACCCGAGCCGCGGTACATGCGCCAACGAGCAAAGACTGGGTTGAATATACCTTTCCCGTGTTTGCGCCTACTAACCGGCCCAGTAAGTATATATACCGAGAGCTTCGATCGGACTGATGCAATGTGCTTGTCAGCCAATCCTTTCGGAGACCCAAGTAAGCATCGATCCTCACTTTAGGTAACCAGGCTCAATTGTATATTTTCGATTCACTCTTAGGCATTGAGTAAGCCCTTTGTGTGACCTACGTGATTGCATGCTCAGGAAGGACAGACCCATGGCCTTCCTTACCGAGCTTGCGACGAATGCAACGGCGAAAGACGTGAAGATCGTTGTATACTCTGGAAATGACGATTCGCTTATCTCACACTTTAGTTCTCAAAGTACGCTCTCTCCTCTGTTTACACTGCTGTCGATAAGGTGCTGAGTTGGTATTATGACAGTCGCCATCCAAGTGCGCCATTTCGTGTTGTCCATCCTTTCACCCTAATTTGATCTTTTCACATAGAACACGACGTTTGATGGAATCCAGGGCTTTAGTCGTAAGCCAGAAACACCATGGAGAAATGAGGCTGGCGAGTTCGCTGGCATCGTGCACCAAGAACGTGGTTGGACATATGTCCTTGTTGCTCACGCTGGTCACTTTGTTCCGTACACCAACCCTATTTCGGTGGGTGGCTGTTCATCTACCTGACCCGTGTTGAGCTTGGGTGACACCTCTAGCAGGCTCTCACTCTGGCCCGAGAATTTATCTTCGGCAATAATCCGACTGGGCTGGTGACTAACACCAGTTCAGGGACTGTCGTCGTTGGAGGTGAAGAATCTTCTCTTGGAAACGAGGTCCTGCGCGGACAAGCGGGGATATACTATGGACAAGCTACGACAGCGTCCACTTACTTCTTCCCGTCGCCCACCGTCGAAGCTTGGGACAGTTACATGTCCACTGCGACTGCGTCCAAGCATCCTTCGTAACCCAATGACTCGTCCGGTAAAACAGTAGCCTCGCGGAAAGCGAGGTTTGTAGCGATAGAACTCCACGGGATTGTCCTTGGATATATCGGTATTTCATAATCCATGTCTAGATAATCACCGTCTGAAAGTTGCCCCTCCATGCCGCATGTCATCACTGGTTGCTACGGTGACGAACTGACGGTCGGACGAGTACAAAGTCTGCTGGGCGACGTGCTAATCAAATAATATCCAGAGCTTCGCTCAGCAGTGCCTCATAGTAAGGGCTGGTCACCAGACTGGTGACCGGCCCGGTAGTGCGTCCCGACTGTAAGCAGGATTTTGCTATGATCCAAGTTCCGTCAAAAGTTCCATGTTCAAACGTTCAAGTTCGCACTGCCAGTTGTAGCGCCTCAAAAAAATAAATATACAAGTTTGAATGTCGGCAGCTTACCGTATGCATCTGAAACGTGTACGTCGACCTGTTTGGTCCACCCCTTCGCTTTGCAATCCGCAGTTCTCGAAAAACCCTGGCAAACACGACCGCACTATGTGTGCACATTCTCCCCATTAGATTGGCGTACAAAGTACTAACACCGTCTCTCCGCGGGTACTTTTAGAAGCGGTTTGATAAGAGACGCCGCGCATTCTTTCGTCGATTGGAACTAAAATTATCTCAGTCACGCCGTGTCGGACCAATCCTGGAGTCCTAACTCAGCTCGCAGTGTTCAACCGGTCGAACCTCCAGGCGTAGAGTTGAAGCCTTAGTATGTCTTATTTTCAACGATCGATTCAAAATTGTTCCAGATTGAGAGGTGCCACAGGGCTTCTTGGCCTGGACACCGATTTAGGGACTTACTACGCCTCGAGTTCTCGACGATGGGCGGAAATGAAAGAAAGCTTTCCGAGTCTCCCGAGGCTTAGACCATCGGTACCTTTCGGAAGCTAGGATGTTTTATACGCAGCGCTTCCTAGACCAGGATACGGGGCGTTCATCGAGCCTAAACGACTTGTTCCTCTCAAATAGTCGCCTTTGTAGCAAAAGCCAGCAACAGGAATTGACAATAATATCCTGTGAACCCCTGTGAATCACGATGATAGATCTACAGGGGTGTACAAGGTAACCATATAACTGACTCATATTCTGCCCTGCGTCTAATTCGAGGCTGCTCCGGGTTGATTTCTTTCCACCTGGCTCTTCATCTCACGATGCGTAGTCCTTGCGTCGATGATCAAGTGGCCCTTCTTTTCGTTTCACAATAACACCCCCAGAATGTCTGGAAGTCAATCGGGTGGCCGATTGTATTGTAACACTCTTCTCTTCCCGTAAGTGACGGTTCCAATCTACTAGTCGGAAACAACGCGCTGGAACTACACTGTCATGTCACTCATTCATTGAAAGGTTAGGGTCATTTCCAGAGCGATGGGTGGGATGACCGTTGGTATAATTATACTGTCGTGCGCATACGATCGGACGGAGGAATACGGCGACAGCAGAATTGTTCATACCAACAGTCGGATGCTTCCTTCTGCTGCGCCTTTCGTTTGGATATTCACTGCCTCAGATATTTTGTCGCTGCCCGGATGTATAAAGGGTTGAATACGACGAGCAACTAATCAGGGCCTCACTCGAAAGCTCCTCTCGTCTTTGACTCGCACTTGGCTTCTCCACCCCAGTCACTCTTCATCATGCATTTCGCCAAGTCGCTTGTCGCGTTCATTTTCCTCAGTGTCGTCACCGCTGCGGTCGTCCAAGATGTCGCGGGCCGTGATGATGCTGCGGCTTACACGGACGAACTTGCCGTTCGTGAGGCTGTCGCCAGCGAGGATTACCATCCTTACCGCCCCCCTCACCGTCCCCCTCATAAGGGCCCTCATGCTCGCGACACGACCGAAGAAGACTGGATGGGCCACCATCACCACCACAAAGGTCCTCATGCTCGCGACACGACTGAAGATTGGGGGTATCACTACCCCCGGTGCCCCCGCCAACCCAAAGGCCCTCATGCTCGCGACACGGCCGAAGAAGATTGGAGGGGCCACTACCACCACCACCACAAAGGCCCCCACAAGGGTCACCCGGCTGACGGTGTCGATGCCTGAATTGGCTAAATAATGAACGGTGAGCAGCTTGTCGTAAAATACAGCATTTCGGAACTGATCTCTTCCAATGTATTTAGTTAACAATGCTTCTGAATCCTTTGCAATTGTTTCTTGATTCTTGTTCAGCGGGATTATACGATGTTGTCGATTTGTTGTATGGCGAGCGTTGGTCAGATGTCTCGTAGAATTTAGATAGCAATGGAATTGCGTACAACCGGTCCATGACATTGAGCGCAGTGCTCGGACATCTGGATTTTTAACTTTAATGTTGATTCGAATCCGTTGTAACCGGAGGCTAGACGGAGGGTAAATGATCCAGTCGAGTCGTACCACTCGACTGGAGGTGAACGCGGGTAAGTATACGCAGTGTCCATAAGAGGAAATGTAGGTAAGATAATAGTAAATATTACCTACAATTCGTTCCTCATAGCTAAGTAGAACGTTAAGTTGGTACTGGCTCAAAGGCGATCTTGGATAATATTGACCACACTTAGATTGTTGTGGTATTACGGATGCATGGAAGAACCGTTGTACAGCCACGGTCTTTTTCTTTATGTCCGGGCCGTACGCCATCGTCGTACTCATGATCTGTTTGGGATCAAGGGGTCACTCCATATGGAAAGAAAGTTTGAAGCAAGTATAGACCTTACTATGTAGTCGGATCTTCATGACTTTTAGCTTTGTGCCCAATCCAGAGATCAGAAGATAACCGCTCTGATCCTTCATGGACCACCCCGCCGGTACGTGACTGGCATCTGGTCGCCAATATGCATGACACAGCTTGAGCGGGGTGCCAAGATTCTTGGCCGCTTGTCATCTGACCATCTTCCAAGTGGCAAGAATTCGGTCGGATACAATTACTTGAATCAGCCATATATAAATTAACAGTGCCTGGATCGACCGATCACTGTTGTTGCGTTGCTCAAAGGGTCCCGCTGCCATATGTTATGTAACCTTAGATTCTCAAGACAGCGTGGGTGATTGCTGTGAACTTGTCCAGCCTCAACAGCGCCTCATTGTGGTGATCACATGTGACGGCTTCAAGTAGATCATGGACTCCATGTGTGTCAAGTAAGTCTTTATTGAATTGTCTAGTGCCTGTGACGAATTTATATGACAGCCATTTCTACCCCTTACATTCAAACGGCTACACCGGTGCGGTTTAGAATTGTGGAATCGGTTTACATCGAGTCGAATGTCGTCCCTCCTTGTCGGATGATGTTGATGTCTTCTTCCTCTGATCAGCTGGCAGTGTCCGAGTCGTCACTCGTATAAAATGCTACCATGTGCTCCCTGTCTCAGAGCTTATCCACGCCAGTGTTCTCATGATCATCATTCAACCAGCGTGACCACCAGTTGCACATGCTATGTGATCACGAACGCAAGTGGTAACTTGTAAGTGGCTTCATCTCAGGAACAGCAGAATGGGTGGCCCCAACTAACTTGATGATCCTAGAGGTATAAAGGGTGCATGAGATGAATACGTCCCTCATCGTCTACAAGCCACTCTACAGATCCCCCCACAATGAAACGCCTTACCTCAATTGCATTGGCTCTAGCCGCTGCCCGAGGAACGCCAATCAAGCGTTCTGATCCGCTGGGTATCGATGTCTCTGACTATCAGACCAGCATTGACTGGACTACTGTTGTTGCCAATGGTATCCAGTTCGTGTACATCAAGGCTACTGAGGGGACATGTTCGGTCATCTAATCTGTCTTTCTCTTCCACTGGCTGAAGTTCATTGTTTTCAGCCTATAAATCGCCCACATTCAATTCTCAGTACATTGATGCTACAAATGCTGGGCTTATTCGTGGGTCCTACCATTTTGCGCACCCGGATGAATCCAGTGGTGCTACTCAAGCGACATACTTCCTCAACAATGGAGGTGAGAATAGCCTGAAAAATGCTAGTAGTATGTGCTTATTCTCTGCTAGGTGGCTGGTCCGCAGACGGGATCACCCTTCCTGGAGCGATAGACATCGAGTGTCCGTAGTTCCTACGTCACTGGTGATGGGTGTTGATTTTCATATAGATAATCCTAATGGCAGCGAGTGTTACAGCCTGACGGCATCCGAAATGGTCACCTGGCTCAAGGATTTCTCCAACACCTATGAAGCTAAAACGGGCCGGTAACGAAATCTACACGCTCGGCATGATGTGGAGCTGATTCCGACTTGGTCTCTTTTTCTTCTAGTTACCCAGGTGATTACTTATATCCCAAACTAACGTGCATCACTATTTGTTGACGCAAGTGTTGTAGTCATATACACTACGACCGATTGGTGGACCACGTGTACCGGTAACAGTGCAGCCTTTGGATCTGAGAACCCGTTGTGGATTGCTGATTGGTCTTCAACTCTCGGTGCCATTCCTGCTGGATGGAGTTTTACCTCATTTTGGCAGTACGCTGACTCTGGTCCGAACCCTGGTGACGCTGATCTCTGGAACGGCGACTATGCTCACTTGCAAATGTACGTTTATTCATGGAAAATTGCACGAGACGTCAAATTCATTAGCACCCGATGCCAAACAGATTTGCCAAGGGTGGTTGAACCTTGAAGTTGAGGTTTTGAATAACCAATAATAGTCGAGTCTGAAGAACGCATGTGTACAGTGTTGTATTATATGCCATTTTCGTTTTTAGTTGGCAGGCCCAATTCCGGCCGATGCGAATTGCGGATCGGCCTGAGATTCTGGCCCCGGGCCCTTCCCCCGAATGGATGTTCACTTTCTTTTGGCAGCGTCCTGGGTCGGCCCCGAACTTCGTGGTGGTGACTCTGCTGTTTGCCGAGGTATTTGATGCTCAGAATGGGCTCATGCCACGTAAATTGAGTCACGGGGACCTCGGAAATAGAACAGTTTTCGGATCTTGAGCTCCTGCACTGGACTTGATCGAGGCGTATTTTTACACTCGTATACTATATGTGGTTCGGAAAGTTTGGTGCATTGCCTGTATCGATGTATTCTTCAGTTGAATGTGCTTTTACTTTATAGATCTACAGTGAAAGCTTGACTGTCGCGTGGTGTACAATCACCTGAAAGATTCAAACCATTGACCCATTGAAGGATTACTCACTGACTCGAGTTTTGTACAGCCAATGTCTGATCGTTGCTACCAACATACGTCACTTTGTGGAGTTGTTCCCGCGCTCGAGGTCACGTGATTAGTAGGCTGTAATCTCGCCGAGGCTTTGCCGAGGCTCATCGAACTTGAATATCCACGTGCGTGTCCTTACCGAGCTCTCCAAGGATTTATTCCTTCCTGCTTCGTCACGCTCTCACCCACAGCAATGATTGTTATTATAATATTACATAGCCTAACTCGGCTTACAGACAATAAGGCATTCGCCTATCATTTAAAGGATGAGATGACGGTGACATTGTTACGAACCAGCTTCAACGGGAACGGTTCGAAACTTGACCAGCTACTGTGCATCCCCTCGTGATCGTATTCTACTCCTAGCTTGCTATGTCTTTGGCATCATGCGTCGCTCTCCTGCTAGTGGCAAATACACTTTCTTCCTCGCTCGCGTCCGCACAATCAAGCAATACGACCCAGGACAGCTGGCCTCACTCGTACCCCGGAATGCCTACCAGGGGCTACAGTCCTGAATGGCAGAAATGTATGTTGATGGACAGGATTCCATATCCTACCTTCCCCCATGTTCACTTTGGTAGACTTTGAGGTTACAGAACCACTTCCAAACGTGACATTCTCGCTTCCTCGAAATTGGGCTGGAAATATCCCCGTTGAAAGACAGGGTCATCCAAACGATACTCTCTTCTTTTGGGCGTTTGAATCTTCGCAAGGGTCTTTCACCGACGACTCTGACAAGCCTTGGGCAATCTGGCTGAATGGAGGGTGAGCTCACAAATGCTTTTCATGTGTCACGCGGCTCATGTTCTGTGTAGTCCAGGTGGTTCCAGTCTCTTTGGACTCTTGATCGAGGTCTGTAGTACCCTTCCTTGGTATCATCGCACGTGTTGGGTTTATAGCCGCGGTTTTAGAACGGCCCTATTCATATTTCGAGTGATTACTCGGCTTTCAAGAACCAATATGCATGGTCCACTGTTGCCGATTATGTGTGGATAGACCAGCCAGTGTACGTCTATTCTTTTCTGGCTTGTGAATGTAGAGCGAAAGTATTCGTTGCAGCGGGACCGGATTCGGTACCGTTGACGCCAGTGGACTAGGTGAGTACAGTGGTTTGGCTTCCGTCATTGCCCGTATCTTATCCTCTTTTTAGTTCCTAATGAAGACCAACTTGGCGCCGATTTTGTAGGATTAGTGGTCTTTCCCTTATACTATACTCATGCATCGTTAGATGGGCTTCCTAGAAAACTTTGTAAAGGTGTTTCCGAACCTTGCAAAGCGACCACTGTATCTCACTGGCGAGAGCTATGCTGGCACGTTCATAGTAAGTACTGACATCGCGATCAACGTAACCGGTATCCAACGTACATCTTCAGCCCTATATCACCAAAACATACTTTGGGATGGAACGTCCTCCCGTTAAGCTGGCGGGAATTGCTATCGGCGACGGGACCCTTGGATCTATATCGGCATTCCTCGAACTGCCTGTGATCACCGTGCTGGAAACGTACCCTCAAATCATTGGATACGATCCACAGGTGTTTGAATACTTCGAAGAACAGTACGTTCGGGTGTCGAATGTTTCCTTCAGACATCCTCATTTTCCGTTTAGGAGCAAACTCTGTGGCTTCAATCTCACCCTGCAGTACCCGCAACCAGAGCATTTCCCCTCTCTAAGCCCTCCGTTACCCTTCTCATCCTCCGGCTTGAAGCTTAAGAAGAGAGATATCATGCGCGAAATCCAGGATAAACTTGCTGCGAAGCTCACACATAGGGCTATGTCGTCACGTGGCGAGAGACTCCGTGCACGGAATGCGTGGAAACGTGACTTGTCTGGTCGCCCGAACGGAACAATTGATCCTTATTACGAATGTGATCTGTACGACGAGATGGTGGACTACGCTGTCAATTTCACCTTTCCTTGGTGTAAGCTCTACTTTTTTTGTTTCATCCAGTTCCTGACCCTCTCTCGTAGCTCCGAGCGGTGCCTTCGATCCATATAATGTTCCCGATGCGTTGAATCCCGAAGCACCGACTGACGGAAGTGTCTTTCTCAATGGTTTGTCAAACCTTACGTTGTTGGTATTAACGTACACACCTCCTGTCAGATGCTCGAACCCGCGCTGCGATTCATGCGCCAACTAGTAAAAATTGGTCAGAAATCACATCTACCGTGTTCGCACCTACCAACGCTTCCAGTGAGCAACTCGCTTCGGCCGATTTGCAATAGACTGATGTTACCCTTCCATAGCGAATGTGTATGGCGATCCCAGTAAGTCTCATTTTACTGTCAGTCATTGCATACTCATGGTTCCTTCCCAGGTGTCGAGTGCGTTCTTTACAACTATAATTTTTTCAGAGTCATATACTCGCGAGAACAGACCTATGGCATTCCTGACAGAACTTGCGACAAATGCAACGGTACACGGCACCAAAGTCGTTATATATTCTGGAAATGATGATTCGCTTGTCGCACACTTTGGTAGTCAAAGTACGTTCCTTCCTTGCTCGCTGTCGTCGCTACTTTCCAACCACATCACTAGTCTCCATTCAGGTGCGCCATTACGTATCGTGCACACTACTCACGTGTCTGACCTTCGTCACATAGAACACTACGTTTGGCGGAATCCAGGGATTCACCCGTAAACCCGAAACGGCGTGGTACAACGACGCTGGCGAGTTTGCTGGTGTCGTACATCAGGAACGTGGTTGGACGTACGTTCTTGTCGCCCATGCTGGTCATCTCCTTGCATACAACAATCCCATTTCGGTGAGTTGACACTTTCTTTCATGCTTCCCCTCTCTTAAGGAACACTTGTAGGGTCTCACTCTGGCACGAGAATTCATCTTTGGCAACAACCAAACTGGACTGGTGACCAACACGAGCTCGGGGATGGTTACCGTTGTTGGAGGTGAACAAACCTCTCTGGGCGGCGAGATCATGACTGGACAAGCGGGGATCTACTACGGAAACGCTACGACGTCAGCCACTTACCTCTTTTCGACGGCCACTGTGGAGGCTTGGAACTCATACATAGCTACCGCGACCGCAACGGCTGCTCCCAGCCTTTCTCACGGTTCCTGACCAACGGGGAGGTGTGCGAGGGCTCATACAATATGTAATGTAGATGTTGTAGACACGGATATGGACTATATCCCCTGAACCGTGCTTCTACTCGTGGATGGCCATCACTGAGATCGGCACATTGTCTCCATACTTTCCTCGTGATGGTTTTGGGTCTTTGAATGTTATCGGCGGGCCGGGAGTTCAGGCTGGTATTTGGGATGCTAGGGATGACCGGGGTTGTAGTACAGAGAGAGCCAAGTGATCATGATGGCACTCCAGGCCGCGCACAGAGGGCCCGGGGGTCCGGGAGTGTGGCACTGAGGACGAAGATGTGGGAGGGTTGTGGATCCTGCCAGATGCAGATCTGAGCGTTGACACATGGTAGTGCTCAAATGCCCCTGGACTTGGACTTCACGAAAAGTGGTCAGTCGCCGTATCTTGTCAGACTTGGGACCCACGGTTTCCGACCAAAATACGCGATTTCACCTACCTAGGGGGCGATCCTCGTCGTCATGCCGCGCTCTCCCCGAAAACTGATCGACATACTTAGTCTTGTGACATGAAATCGAAAGTTGGCATTGTGGAACGGGTGGTGGTGGTGGTGGTAGGTAACGTCAGTGAATCGGGCAAAATTGCGATAAAGTAGAACGTCTAGCTTGTCTCCATCATGTTCCGACTTCCGAAAACTTCAAGTTGGAACGCGACGAACGTGACTTTGGGACTTCCGAAGACTCACCTTCATCCGAAAAGTGTCTCATTCACACTCAGATTCTCATCGTTCACTATGCGCTTTGCCAACTCGCTCGTCGCGTCCAAGTGTGCGCATGATGTTGATGTCGGCATCTCGAAGTGTCCGGCGCGGTGGGCCCGGGTGGAGCGCGGAGCGATCGGCCCACAACAATACAAATTAGCAGCGATGCCCAGATTACTTGGCTGCTTGGCGTCTTATCAGCCCTCGATTTGCCCTCGATCATGCCAAGCATCCATTCGGATTTAAGGTTGGATCGATCGACCGATCAGCGTCTTTACGGGAATCATCTAGTGACGCATCTCGGACGCACGCTCTTCAATAATCCTGGAACCCGGAATTATGGATCGGTACGGCGTGAGTGATTAGTCTGGACCTGTTCCGTATCATGACGAACCACTCAACGACCATTCCCTGTCAAAAGACATGACAGCGGGCAACCTGCGCGTTCTCCAGTTTGCGGATGAGGGTGCGGTTCCTTTCCGTCACAATATTTCAGGACGTGGCCTGGGTTACCGGGTGTCACAGGAACACATTCTGTATCTCTCTTTGCGAGGAGATGGGATCTCAATGACAATTGTATTTCTTTCTCAAGATGCTCACTCCGTCCGATGGGGAACTCTGAATGGACGGCCGTCGGATCAATTATACCACGTTGCGCAAAAGATCAGACCGTGCAATTCTGGTGACGCGAATCTGCTTCAGCCTTGAACTTTCGAGTTGTTACATAGACCCGATTTGCCAGAACGCTTGAGCACTTGTAAGGATAAAGTTTATACCGAGACCTTTGATCGACGGTAAGCCTAAGAATATCTACTCAATCTCATTCGGCTTGACCCACATTGACATTCGAGATACTGCGAGGGTGACATGTCAGTAATGGCCCGGATACAGGCCTTCGTCAATGTTGTTAGCAAACACAATAAAGCGCACCAGTTCATTTCACATAAATACGGAGACTAGTGGTTACCCTTGTCCACTTCCGCCATGTTACGAGCATTGTGACTCTTGTGGTGACCTTTCTTGTCTTCCATCGCGTCGCGGACGTGGTGACCCTTGTGATGACCCTTCTTGTCCTCTTCCGCCGTATCACGAACGTCGTGACTCTTGTGGTGGCCCCTCTTGTCTTCTATCATGTCGCGAACGTGGTGGCCCTTGTGGTTCCCCTTTTCCGCTATATCACGAACATTGTGACTCTTGTGGTGGCCCTTCTTTTCTTCTTCCATAATGTCACGAACGTGGGGAGGCTTGCGATCACCCTTCTTGCCACCGTCCAAAGTACCACGAGCGTCGTGCGTCTTGTGGTGGCCCTTGTGGTGGCCCTCGTCACCCTCGACAGAAGTGTCGCGTGCGTTATGCTGGTGACGTGCGTCAGTCTAGAGGCTAGAATGAAAGAAGGAGGTGAGGTACCTCGTGGCCCTCGTCCTTGTCCTTGTCC
>JBBPTB010000294.1:0-25513 GCA_038093875.1 Boletus tylopilopsis | reverse complement strand
CAACAGTACGATTGTCGATGTTCTCCCTTCCGACCTGGCCTTTCCTGGCAGCGGTATTGATATTAGCCAGATGGCATGGAGCGTAATTTTCCCCATCGTGCAGTCGATGGGTCAAAACTCAAGCTTGTCAACGCCCGGTTTATCGAACAGCATGATCTATGACCTACCGCAGGTACCAACCAACGTCACAGAGTTTTCGGAAGCATCTGTCAATGCAACAATGGTCGACGTACAATGTGGACTAGTACCCAATCTCACTCTCTCCTCGGGATTTCAGCAGATCAATTTCTCTCTGAATGGCAACGATAATGGTTCTTTTTCTCGGGACTCGGGCTTTCTCTGTGAGCCACATGATTCTATGCGACTACATATATGCCAATCACGTTGATGTCCTTACAGGGAAGGATATAGTTTGCCAGCCCAATGTACAGCCATCGGTAACTATTATCTCCCCTCCAATATAGATGTATCGGCAATCTGAAATGTGCATAGTGTGAAGCTTGTTCTTCTGCTACGTTCTTTGCGATAACAACGGGTATCGAGGTGGACAAGTCTGTCCATGATACAGTTTGTGTCAACACAAATTGGACGTACACACCATTTGGTATGGATGATGTCTTGTCGACATTTGTGCAGCACCTGACTTGGGGCAACAGAGGGTAAACCTGAAGTCTCAAAGACGTCGGTGTACATCGCGGCATGTACCATCAATGAAAGGGCTGTTTCAGCTGTGTTGAGTTTGCAAGACTATCGGCTTGTCTTGCCCATGGAACAAAGTAACCCATCTAACGGCTCAGCCTGGTCCATCTGGTCGCCAGTCGGTGCCACAGAGTTCAGTGTTGAGGTGCGTTTTTCCGCCTCGTGCAATCAAAATGAATTCGGCTATACCCACTGACTCTCCGGTGCAGATGGCAGACTTGTTCTCCTTCACTCAACTTATGCAACAGCAACTGGGCAGTTTTCCAGATCAATCGGATGAGAGCAGTCTCCAATTTGGGGAGTTTGACAAGTATGTGCTCATTCTCATGTTATCATGCGTCGAACGAGCAGTTGATAATGGGATTCGGTCAGATACTTCATGAGCTTGGTTGGGTTGGACATTGTATCTGAGGCTGCTGCCTCTGCCAATCAGTCGAGTGCTAACCCTTCTATGATGCTCACTCCGTCTCAATTAGAAAATGCGATTGCACAGGTCGCAGCAAAGTTTTTATGGGTCGGTAAGTCACGCTATTCGCCTACTGTGTGACGATCGCTGGCATTCGTTCACTCACATTCATGATGTATTCCAGCGGGTCAACTCGGAGAGCATGCAGGTGGTTTTCAACGTACCGTGGGTGAGAGTCCAGCGACAAGAGACGTGCTTCAATGGCGGCTTAATGTATGTCGTTCTTCCTTTCTTCCTTTCTTCCACTCTCATAACTCACCACGTTATTCCGGTACTGCTTATAGCTCAATACCATACCCGTACGCGACATCCACTTCTCTCGGCAATTGTTCGTGTCTGATGTGCAGCGGGGATGGCCGGGGAACAAAAGATCATCTTTGTATCAACAGCGTCCCTCACTGCATTGATCCTAGTGCCATTCATCATCGGCAAAAAGCCTTCCTATAGACCATCGGTCTCTGGAACGAGCGTGCTCGAGTGTCTCTGGCTTGAAGCACACTCTGAAGAGCTCCATTCGCGGCTCAAGGCGGTCGAGGAGCCTCGATCGGAGGAGTTGAGATCGGCAGGTATGTTTGAGATTTCTCTTGGAGATATTGGGCGTTTGGCTCCCCGAGACTCGTAGACAGAATGAGCCATCCAAGTGCCTGGTTGGTAGATGACGGACTTCATTTTCGTCGTAGGCTACGTTGTACTCGATGCCTATTTAAATGCCCTTGACCAAGCTATCCGTGACGATGGAATGACGCGAGGGCAATGAAAAGGGGACGAAGCGAAAGGGGAATTTGTTTCACACGATTTGATTGACAGCGCGCTGCGCCTCATTGGCACCGCAGTTCTTATCCTGATCCGCACACCTCGTCCATCGCTCATCCATCATGGTGCCTCAGCTGGCGGGACCAGGGTAGACAACTTGACTCACTCCCTCCACCTCCTTATCTTCTGTAATTTCCTGATCAAGTAGGTTCTTTTCTATCGTCATTAATCCCACCTCACGTTGGATACATAGCCCAAACACATCGAGACTTCGTTATCTATCAAGACGCGCGAGCACCGTCTCACGCCATCCTTCGGTGCGGCGTACTGTTGCGCAAGACTCGTTCAAAGTTACAAACGGTCAGCCCTTCTCGCAGCGCATCACCGACCTCGACCTCGCCTCGATCGGAGCCAGACTACGTCCATGTGTACCACCATGTGGACGGTGCTGAGATAGACCAAATGGACTGGATAGGGGATTGTCTCAGCCGACTTATCCGTGAACGTCAAAAAACCCTTGGTCGCGGGATCATAGCGATGAGTGACGCGAAAGAAGACGAGGTCGATGATGGGTCGGACGCATGGGAAGAGGAACGAGAACAGCCATCAGTACCCGGTCCGTCCGTGTCCCTTCATGGCTTTGTCCGCTAGACACACGAACCCCGTGATATTCCCCTTCCGTCGCCGTACTCTCAGTACCCCATCTCGCTTCCCAGCAGTGCGTCCCCGCGAAAATGCCGGTTTGAGCCTGACTCGGTTCACCTCTCCCCTGGACGATCGATGCACGAGGGAATGACTGCGCCGAGTACACCGAGTCGGTGGGCACGCGGGACGTCGATGGATTCGGATGCGTTTCCACCGACCGCGTCGAGTGCCAAGGAGGACGATAGTGCGTGGCAGAGTGCGGAGCTTCGTGAATTGATGGAGCGGGCTCGTGCACATTATTTACAGAGACGGGTTCAATGACCCATCCGTGGCGATTCTAGTGCTTTCTCATTGTGGTGTCGTTACCCATTTCTTATTCGTTTTTGAATGCGGACGCCTTTTAATTGCGATGTCTGCGTCATTTGATGCTAAACTACAAGTACCTACTTACCTACAGAGGGTCAAGATTGACCGACATACTTACGTCGCGCATTATGCTCCATTCTGTTTCGTTCATTCATTTTTTGTTCTTCTATCGCGTGGCATATATTTACGAGCAGATTTTGAGAGGGTTGTATCATAGACGTAGAACGATATGGTACAAATTTTGACGCCCAGCGAAGCTACAGTCACTGGTAGTAGTACAGGACTCCGGACATGACTTCGGAGCGCTTTTTTTCGGTGTTTCCGATTTCGGACGGAAGTCGCTCAAAACTATCAGCGTTCAACAATCCATCGTCATCTACAACGAACACTCACAAATAACCATGGGAGCACGCCACTCAACCTGAAGTCTGAAAATCGAGGGGGAGTCAAAGTATACGTTCCCGTAGCGGGAGCAAGTGCCTATTTACCTACAGAGAGAGGGTCGAGCTTGACCAACATAGTTACGTTGTGCTTTGTGCTCCGTTCTGTTTCGTTCACTCATTTTTTGGTTCTTCTATCGCATGACACATGCATGTTTACGAGCTTGTACGACATAGAGCCAAATTTCGACGCTCCAGCGAAGGTAACTAGTGCACGAGCATGAGTTGTTTCCCCCGCCCACATTGGAGCACTTTCCCGGTCCTTTCGGATGCGAGTCGCACTTACATTTCTAGGGCGGAGACCCCCTACAACGTTCTGCAATGAATGGGTTGCAATGCAAACCGTCAAATCATTGCAGTGAAACATGCCAGCATCGATAATTAGCGGAAAGGAACTCGGAGACGTACGGTCACTTGAATAATCCCTGTTCCAGACTCCAATGTTGATACCTATGTGGAGGGTTATTTTGGACCGCGGCCTCGACTCTTTCGGAGCGCACTGTGTCAGGTCGTGTTAAGTGACGAGTTATTCGGTCTGTACGTCGATCCCGTCAAGTGTTTCCTCGGATCTCTCCGATCGAAGTTGATGGCGGTTCAAGCCCACCAAAGTCCGCATTTCAGTGATCGGAAGGTTTACGTATACCACGCGCCTCATGATCATTGCAATATGGCCCTTAGAAGCCCTAGCAACCATGAGGCTAGCTCTCTCGCGCTCCCTTCCCTCCATACCTAATGGTCAGCATTGCTAAATTTTTACTCCCGGCCAGGCATCGTCCATACTGCGAGGCGTCTTCGTCACCTCTGCCAGACGGCAGTCCCCTAACCCAGGGCCGCGAGGTGCCTGCTGCGCTCCCGCCAGAGGGCACACTCGTCGAAGGTAGGTCGATCTGTAGAGGTTTTGCTAGAGCTCACGCTGCGCACGTTCACTTGACCAGATGACATCATTGGCCAGCAACGTCGTACTCAATGGCTCTTTTTCTGCTACTTCCTTCACATCTTGCTCGTTGCTCTTCATATTGCCCTGCTCGCCGTATCTACGTTGAATCATCCAGAGCATCGGATCACCATCCCCTTCGGCAACGAAGTATTCACGATCGGGTTGAGTGGGGGTCTGCAAGCATTTTACACTGTGCGTCACCTGTTAGTTATCGGGCAGGCTGATTGATCCAAGCTAGCTATATACGGCACTACTGGTCTTCGTCACGCAAGGCCTGGTGTTATCGGCCGTCTTCTCGAGTCCGAAGAAGTTGACCGAGATTCACGATATTTGCGGCGCTTGGAATGGCCTTGGTGCCGCTCTGAATGCTCTCTGGTCGCAAACCAAAGTCCGGTCCTCGGTGTGGTCTATTGTCCTGGTGACGACATACCTTGCCTGTGTCTCGGTGCTTCACGTGGCCTCGTCAACTATAATGCAATTTCAGCCATTCAACAACACCGTGACAATGATGGTTCCAGCACTAAAAATGTGGCCTGGACCATCTGCTAACCTCTCCGCAGTTGACTGGAACATTGCATTGGCTCCTCTCTCATTCTTGCAAAGCCTATATGGTAACACTACCAATGGATTGACCAACAATACTCTGTATGATGTCCCAACTCAGAGTTTTGTCAGTGCTGTGGTCAATGCAACTACAGTCAATACACACTGTGGTCTGCTTACCAATTTTTCATTTTATACTCTATCCAGGGGTGTTGAAGAGTTAGGCATTCATGTTTCAATGGCAGACATGGATCCTTTCACACTTGCTGTTGAAACAACACCATGTAATATTTTTTCTCAAGATGTTGACCACTGAGTGCTGATACATGATGATAGTATCAAATGAAATTTGGTTTTCTCCTTTTGTTACAGTCAGCCTTCATCCTTTTGTGTGGCATTGTGTTTAACCACTCAGTTTCCAGTGTGTGCCCAATGGGGAATCAGATGTCTGCAATAACTTCATTGGTTATGTTGTTTCAGCAGCGGTAGAAACTGATGAATCTGCCAATGCCATTAGCCCTGTCTATTTGAATGGGTCTTATGGTAAGTGATAACAATAGTTGAAATTTGCTAACAATGATATATAATGTTTAGGTTCTCCTCCTGAGAATATCACAACTCCTCTATACTTTGTAGCATGTTCTTTGGATGCAACAACACACACTGTCAATCTTGATTCCTCTGAGAGTCAGCCCAATTTGGGAGGGGAATCAAGAAACCTTTCTTGGCCAGTTTTTTCACCTATTGGTGATATCAACCTCACATCTTCAGTTTGTCAATTCTCTTACATGGAAAGCTGACTGTAGTCTAGTGATATCTGATAGATTCTTGCTGCAATGATGTCTATTGGCACAGATTATGCATCCCCCTATTGTCAGCCTGAAATGTTACCTGATGTCTGGCAACAGATCTCACCCATACATGGGTGTGTAGCACCTTCTCAAACATGGTTTGCTAAATTTCACTGATAGCTGATTTTAGATATATGAACTCTTTATCAGGCTTGGGTGAAACTTTCTGCAGTAATCTGTCAATAAATCCTTTACAAAGCAGTGGAGAAGCTCTCACATACTATACTGGACCCCCATCCTTGTTGACTAGGAGTCAAATGGAAAGTGCTATTTCTCAGATTGCCACTGAACTCATATGGATTGGTAAGCAATGTGAATACATGGTCATTAATATGTTTTACCAATTGCACAGCTGGGGAACTGGGTCATGCTGGGGGAGGTTTTGACAGACAAGTTGAAGAGAGTCAAGTCACACAATATGTACTGCAATGGAGGTTGAATGTATGACAAAATTTTGTTTTGCACATGTCCATGCTGATATTTTGCATCAGATAAATCCTCTACCTGTGAGTTTAAATCAAATTTTATGAAATATATTCCTCACACAATAAAGGTCATCACTGCACTCTGTGCATCAGTTGTCCTGTGTCTTTTAGTGGTTTGCATGCTCTGGGAGCAGAATTACCAGACAATTACCCAGCCAGCAACTGCAACTGGTGTGCTGAAAATAATGTGGCTTGGTTCACAATCAGAGGTGCTTCATGATCATTTGAGGCACACACAAAGTCTGTCATTAGACAGTCTGCGTGCCATGTCAATGTTTGAGAAAATTACATGGCAGTATCCCACCCACAGGGAGTTTGGCAGCAGGGAGAGCAGTGAATCTCATGGTGTGCTATCACTTTTGATTTGATGATATGCTAACAATTTGTGATCTCTAGAGTGTGTGGATCTTGGTGCGTATTCTGTTGGATATTGTTTGATCTGCCGACACTGGTTGTTACCGTAGTGTTTGGCAATTCTCCCACCCTACAACTGCCACCAGACAGTCGTCGCTGGTGTTACACGCTTCATATTGTACTCATTGCCCTGCATGTTGTCCTTCTCGCCCTCCTCGCTCATCATCCGGAGCATTCTGTCATCATTCCCTTCAAGAGCGAAGTCCTGACAACTGGGCTGAGTGCCTTCCTTCAAGCAATTTACACGGTTTGTCTTTCAAGCTGTCCTACAACCATCTATTCATGTAGTCATCAATCTCCTCTTAGCTGTATTCTGCACTTTTGTTGTACGTCATTCAGCGGCTTGCATTGCTTAGGATCATCGGCGAGCAACGAAAACTGACCACGGTCCACGACGTGTCTGGAGCATGGTCCGGCATTGGTTCAGCAGTCTACGTCCTATGGCAACAGCATCAAGTCCGATCATCAATTCTGGAGATAGCAGCTGTGGTAATCTACCTCGGTTCAATGTTGGTTCTGCACATCGGCTCGTCGTCCGTGATGCAGTGGCAAGCATTCAACAGTACGCTTGTCAATGCTCTCCCTTCCGACTTAGCCTTTCCTGGCAGCGCTGTCAATGTTGGTCAGATGTCATGGAGTGTAATTTTCCCCATTGTGGAGTCGATGGGCCAAGACTCGAGCTTGTCGACACACGGTTTATTGAACAACCTCATCTATGACCTGCCGCGAGTGCCAACGAATGTCACATTTTCGGATGCATCTGTCAATGCAACAATGGTTGACGTGCAATGTGGACTAGTACCAAATCTCACCCTCTCCTCGAACCTTACAACTGGCCTTAACCGGATCAATTTCTCTCTGAATGGCAGCGACAATGGATATTTTCTTCTCGAGTTTCTCTGTAAGCCACATGGTTCTATGCGCCTACAGATACACCTCTCACATGGACGCCTTTACAGGGAAGGATATAGTTTACCTCCCCGGTACACAGCCGTCGGTAACTAGCATCTCCCCTCTAATATAGGTATTTTGGGAATCTGAAATTTGCACAGTGCGCAGCTTGTTCTTCCGCCACATTCTTCGCAATGACAACGGGTATCGAGGTGGACAAGTCTGTCCATGATACCGTTACTATCAACACGAATTGGACGTACACACCGTCTGGTCTGGATGATGTCCTGTCGATGTTTGTGCAAACACTGACCTGAAGCACAGGGGGTAAACCTGAAATTTCGAAGACGTCAGTCTACATCGCGGCATGTACTATCAATCCAAGGACTGTTTCAGCTGCGTTGAGTTTACAAGACTACCAGCTTGTCTTGCCCGCGGAGGAAAGTGACCCGTCTAACAGCTCAGCCTGGTCCGTGTGGTCGCCAGTCGGTGCTACAGATTTCAGTGTTGGGGTATGTTCTTCTGCCTCGTGCACCCATTGTCACTGACTTTTTGGTGCAGATGGCAAACTTGTTCGCGTCGGCTAAGAATATTATACAGACAGCGGACAGTTACAGTTTTCCAAATCAGCCAAATGGTTCCAGTCTCATATTTACAGAGTATGACAAGTAAGTGCTCATTCCTGTATTATCATCATGCGTTGAACGAGAGGTTGACAACGGGAATTGGTCAGATATATCATGAGCTCGGTTGGGTTGGATATTGTGTCTGAGGCTGCTGCCTCCGCCAACCAGTCGAGCGCCAATCCTTCTGTAATGCTCAGTCCGTCTCAATTGGAAAACGCCGTTGCACAGATCGCAGCGAAGGTCCTGTGGGTTGGTATGTCACGCTATTCGCCTACTGTATAATGCTCGCTGGCGTTCTTTCACTCACCTTTATGACGTATTCCAGCGGGCCAACTCGGAGAGAGTTCAGGGGGTTTTCAACGTTCCGCGGGTGAGAGTCCAGCAACAAGAAATGTACTTCAATGGCGGCTTAATGTATGTCAGTCCTTTATCCTTACTCCTCCCGCTCACCGTGCCATTCCGATATTGCTTATAGCTCAATACCATACCCGTACGTGACATCCATTTCTGATTGTTTGTGTCTGATGTGCAGCTGCGATGGCCGGGGAACAAAAGATCGTATTTGTATCAACAGCGTCCCTCGCTGCATTGATCCTAGTGCCATTTATAATCGGCAAGAAGCCTTCCAATGGACCATTGATCTCTGGAACGAGCGTGCTCGAGTGTCTCTGGCTTGAGGCACACTCCGAAGTGCTTCATTCGCGGCTCAAGGCGATCGAGGAGCCTCGATTGGAGGAACTGAGAGCAGCGGGTATGTTTGAGATCTCTCTTGGGGATATTGGGCGTTCGGCTCCTCGAGACCTGCAGACGGAATGAACCATCGGAGTGTTTGGGTTGGTAGATGACAGCCTTCATCCTGTTTCACTTCCAATACCCTTTGCAATCCACTTTAATTATCCGTGACGATCCAATTCGTGGGTGAACGCCCGACATGGCCGAATAACTTCATATTTCAAACGGCCGTCGAGTCCAAGTTGGAGTATCAAAGCGGACTAACCCTTGGCGTGGGTGCTGTAGTGGTGACGTTTCCGAATGCTATTGCGTAATTCCGCCTCTTCGCATAATCACCGATCAAACTTCACTGCTTAAATCACTCAACCAAGATGTCTGAGCCTTAGACCGCAGATGACCCCTGAAACACTGCTCGATGTTAAGTGAAACATAATCTTGACACTGGCAGTCCTTCTGACCTGACCACGTGGGAATTAGTCGAATGACACGTACACCTAGTACCATCGAAGTCCCGTCGTTGCGCTCAGGACGACACGTTCAACTAGCCATGATTGGTAAACCATTATGCTCTTCAAGTTATCAGTTATATAACATCCCCTACCAGATGACGCTTCCTCGTCCCATTTGAACCTCGTGCCCCAGGCCAGCGAGGCCACGCTGCATGATTTCCGTGACGGACTCGGAGGTGAACCCACTTGTAAACACTCTTCTCAGTCTCACCACACCCGCATCTTTGGTCAGATGCCACCTCTGACAAGCAACGTGCTCGCTGGCGCTCATTTTGTTACCTCCTCCACATCTTTCTCGTCGCTCTTCATATCGTCCTCTTCGTGATATCTAGATCGAACCATGCCGAGCATCGAATCATCATCCCATTCGAAAATCAAACCGTCACGACTGCGTTGAATGGTGGTCTCCAAGCGTTTTACACTGTACGTCGTCTGTTGATTTCTTGAGCAGCTGAATGATGCACCGTCAGCTTTATATATCCCTGCTGGTTTTTGTTACACAAAGCCTAGTTTTATCGGCCACCTTCTCTAGTCCAAAGAAACTGACTGAGATTCACGATATCTGCGGCGCTTGGAGTGGCCTCGGCGCTGCCCTGAGTGCTCTCTGGTCGCAGACCAAAGTCACGTCATCGCTATGGTCTATTATCCTCGTGACAGTATACTTCGCCTGCACCTCGGTGTTGCACGTGGCCTCGTCAACCATAATGGAATTCCAACCATTCAACCACACGGTGGTGAACATGGTCCCAGCAGTGAAAATGTGGCCAGGCTCATCCATTGATCTCAGCTCATTGGACTGGAGAGCAGTTCTGGCCCCTCTCCCATTCTTGAAAAATGTATATGGTAACACAACTGATGGATTGGCTGACAATACTCTCTATGATGTTCCAACACAAGGGTTTATTGATGCCACAGTCAATGCAACAGTAATCAATGCACACTGTGGTCTGCTCACAAATTTTTCATTTGCATTTGATCCAAATTGGGGTGCTGTTGGAGAAATGTCCATTAATGTTTTGATGACAGATGTGGGCCCTTTCACCATCTCTGCCTTGACAGCACCATGTAAGAGTCTCTCTTGGGACAGTGAGCATCTAGGCCTAATGGATTTGTGACAGTGTCAAATGAAATTTGGTCCTATCCATTTGTTGAGGTCAGTTTTCACCTTTCTATCTCATAATGTGTCCAACTAATTGTTCTTAGTGTACAACTGCTGCAAAGCCCCAAGCCTGTCAAAGCTTTATCAGTTATGTTGCCTCAGCAGCAATTAAAACTGATTGGTCTGCCAATGGGATTAATCCTGTATATTTGAATGGCTTTTATGGGAAGTACCTACAATTGTTGAACCTTGACAATTATAGTGATGTTTTTTTCAGGCTCTCCTGCTGAGAACATCTCTACACCCCTATACTTTATAGCATGCTCTTTAGATGCAACAACACACAATGTCACCCTTGGTTCTTCTGGGGGTCAGCTCAACTTGGGAGAGGAATCAACAGACCTCCCTTGGTCAATCTTTTCACCCAGTGGTGACATCAACCTTACCTCCACAGTTTGTTGATCAACATGGATGCTAATGTGATCTAATGAATTGATAGGTTTTTGCTGCAATGCAGTCTATCAACTTAGACTACTCATCCCCTTATTGTCAGCCTGTAATGTCATCTGAAACCTGGTATCAGATCCCACCCCTTAATTTGTGAGTTCTGCCTACTCAAACATAATTCACTAGATTTCACTAACAGATGGCTTTAGATATATGAACTCTTTATTAGGCATGGGCCAATCTTCCTGTAATGTTACCACCCATCCTCTACAATACAGTAGTGGGGAACCCCTTTCACACTACACTGGACCCCCATCCTTGCTGACTAGGAGTCAAATGGAAAGTGCTGTTTCTCAGATTGCCACTGAACTCATATGGATTGGTAAGCACTGAGAATTTATGTGCATTAGTATATTTTACCATTTGTACAGCTGGAGAACTAGGTGATGCTGGAGGAGGATTTGACAGACAAATTGAAGAGATTCAAGTCACACAATACATACTGCAGTGGAGATTGAATGTAAGGAAAGATTTTGTAGTACTGCATTCAGGGTGGTGGTGATGCTGACATGATACCTTTTATCAGATAAATCCTCTGCCAGTAAGTTTAAAGCAAGTTCTACCATACATGACTCTCAAACAATTGAAGGTTATCACTGCATTTTGTGCATCAGTTATCTTGTGTCTTCTAGTGACCTGCATTCTCTGGGAGCAGAATTCTCGAATAACAACTCGGAAAGTATCTGCTAGCGGTATGTTGGAAATAATGTGGCTCGGGTCACGATCACGGGCACTCCGTGATCATTTGAAGTACATCCACAATCCGTCAGTGGACAGCCTGCGTGCCATGTCAATGTTCGAGACTGTCATTTGGACATGTCCCAAGCACATGCACCACGCAAGCAATGCAAATACTGGACTTGACTCTACCACCATCCCACTGGATGATTTAGGAACATATGCTAACAGTTCAAGATCTCAAGAATCCTGGGAATTTGGTACGTACCACTGCGACAAATAGCTTGGTGTAGCCTTATCTGCCAATGCGGTCGCACCACCATTGCGGCCGTATTAGTGTTCGGGAACGAGTCCCTTTACGCAAGTGACTTGTATGGACACAAACCTATCCATATACCAGATCCCTCCAGCAGACGTCACTGGTGCTACACACTTCACATCGTGCTCGTCGCCCTGCATATTATACTTCTCACTCTCCTCGCTCATCACCCAGAACATTATGCAGTCATTCCCATCGAGAGCAATATACTGATAACTGGGCTGAGCGCCTGCCTTCAAGCGATTTACGCGGTTTGTCTCTATTATCTTACAGCCATTTTCGTGGTCTTCATTCTCGCCCTAGCTATACTCCGCACTTTTGCTATATATTACCCAGCGGCTTGCACTATTGAGGATTGTTGGCGAGCGACAAAAGCTGACTGCTATACATGACGTATCTGGAGCGTGGACCGGTATCGGCGCAGCGATCTACGTCCTGTGGCAACAACATCAAGTTCGATCGTCGATTCTGGAGATAACGGCTGTGGTAACGTATCTCAGTTCAATATTAGTCCTGCACATTGGCTCGTCGTCCGTGATGCAGTGGAAAGCGTTCAACAGTACACTCGTCGAGGTTCTCGCCTCTGACTTAGCCTTCCCTGGGAGTCCTGTTAATATCAGCCAGCTGGGATGGGGCGTGATTTTTCCCGTTGTGCAGTCGATCGGCCAAGACCCAAGCTTCAAGTTGTCCACGTACGGTTTATCCAACAGCACCATCTATGACTTACCACGAGTTCCAACGGACCTCATCTTCTCGGAAGCATCCGTCAATGCGACGACGATCGATGTTCAATGTGGCCTCGTACCAAATCTCACTCTCTCCTCTAAGGTTTCATATGGAATTCATTGGATCAACTTCACCCGGCACGGACACGAGAACGGATCTCTTACGGTTGACTCGCTCTGTGAGCCCTGAAACACGTTTAACATTCGACGCCGCATACTCACGTCGACATTTCTACAGGGAAAGATATGATTTATCAGAATTTAGAACCGACGGTATCTGGTATCTCCGGCTAAGTCTCATCGGCCCTTCTCACATTTGTATAGTGTACGACATGTCGTCAGACTATATTCTACACGATAACGACCGGGATCGAGGTGGACGAGTCTGTCCGTGACCCTGTCGCTATCAGTCTGAATTGGACGTACACCCCGTCCGGTGTGGGCAATATTCTACTGAAACTGTCTTATTGAACTGACTTCGAACGACAGGGGGGCATTCTGAAGTCTCGAAGACACGGACCCACATCGCGGCTTGTTCAGTCAGCGCACGGACGGTTCAAGCTACGCTGAATTTGCAAGACTATCAGCTTGTTTCGGCCACGGAGCAAATCCTCCCGTCGAGCAGTACATCTTGGTCTTTGTGGTCGCCAAGCAATGCCACAGATCTCAGTGTTGGGGTATGTCTCTATGCCTCATGTAATGAGTGCAACCTTATTTCACCGGTGTAGATGGCAGACTCGTTCAGAAATGCAGAGTCCATTTTGGCCATAAGCGGTAGCTTTCCAGATCAGCCGAACTCTACTGGTATTGCATATACAGATTTTGAGAAGCAAGTGGTGGTTCCTATATTATGACGAGAACTTGGCAATGACACTGAATTGGACAGATATATGATGAGCCTGCTTGGGTTGAATATCACGTCTGATGCTGCTGCTTCCGCCACCCAGTCCAGCGCCGATCCCTCCGTGATTCTCAGTCCGTCTCAATTGGAAAACGCAATTGCGCAGACCACGGCGACGTTTCTATGGGTTGGTAAGTCACGCCCTCCGTCGATGTCGTGAAGACCGCACCCGTCCATTTACTCACGTTCATGCTAGCGGGCCAACTTGGGGAGAGCGCAGGTGGTTTTCAACGGACGGTTGGCGAGAGTCGAGCGACGAGGAATGTATTGCAATGGCGGCTTAATGTACGTGGCGACTCGCTGCTATCCCTTCTGATGACTCACGGGTACATATCATGGGCTGCGCATAGCTCAACACCATACCCGTACGTAACATTTATTTCTGCTGAGAAAGATTCGCATCTGATGTCTAGCCACGACGGGTGATGAACACAAGGTCATTCTTGTATCGACAGGATCTTTCGTTGCCCTAGCCCTGGTGCCGTTTATCATCGGCAAAAAGCCTGCCAAGGAACACGCGCCATTGATCTCTGGAACGAGCGTTCTCGAGTGTCTCTGGCTCGAGGCTCAATCTGAAGAGCTCCATTCGCGTTTAAATGCGACACAGAAGCCTCGATCGCACCTGTTGAGAGCAGACGGGATGTTTGAGATCGCACTCGGAGATATCGGACGTCTTAATTCAGCGCCGGTGAGCGGTTGATGAGGAGGCAGGCACCGGGCGTGCGAGACTCTGTCTGTTGAATGGTGAACTTTATGGCCCATTTCAACTTTATCCTCGTACTCTTGGTGGGTGAATCGTTGACTGGTGCTCACCGGATAAGATCAAAAGCTGGAATTTTTTGGCAAGTCGTTTGGAGCACACTTTCAAAGAATCTTTCTGTAGCAATGCTGCATCTTATTGTTGATCATTCACAGCAATTTAAAAAGAAAAGGGATATATTCAACGTAAACTAAATACATCGAAAGAATCTTTCTTATTTCTGCGGTCAATTAACTCCAGCAATTAAACTCATCCATTACATCACGATCCATGTGGTTGACTGCTTTGATAGCACCTGTATGCCGTCGAGTCCGGTGCAGACCCGACACCCTTGTAATACACGTCAGTTCAAGGAGAAGATTACTCGGAAGATACAGATATACCTTGTAGGTGGTAAAGACTCCACGCGGATATTCATATCAGCATACAGCAAGATGTTAAAGCATCAACACTTACAGTTGTTGGGTCATATTTCTGCTTGATCTTCAGTAAATCGTTGTGTTTGTAACCAAAGAAAGCTGAAAAGCGGGTACAACATCAGTCAAATGGGTACGCAGTTTGCGAGTTACCCGTGTACCTTGTTGCCAGTTCGTCTCCCATGCACTTACTTCGTTTTGGTAGCAATTTGTCAGCCCGAGAGCGTTCAGGGGACCTAGTGCATTGTAGATGGCGCTCGTCACGGACTGATACGTGCTCTCGCTCATCCCTGTCGTCCACGTTCTATTCAAAGCATCACGTCAGTATCCAAACGGTTTCGTAACATCAACGAATGTCTTACGCGCTAAAAATGACATGCCACGAGCCGTCGTAGAACCCTGGGTTCGCCCCGGTTGCATTGACTTGATTTCTCGTGGCCGCAGGCGTGTTTCCAAAGACGAACACGCCCTGTTTGGGAAAGATCGTGCCTGCGGGATCATTTTTAAATGGAGCGTTGAGTATCTGATAGCCCCTCCCAAATCGCTTCTGCAACGTCGTGAATAGACTGGGGGTCCTCCAGCATCGATCGCAGGACGAAACGCGAGGCCATTTGGTTAGAGCTGCCGAAGGAATTGAGTGATTCAAAGAAGGGGCCGATGTTATCCTGCTGCACCGTAGTAACGGATGGAAACATGTAACATGTTCGTTTCTGTCTTGTTTGATGTGATGAGAATCGTTTGACAAGGTGTGGAGTTCCTCAAAGTAAAGAGACGGATGCCTTTTGGGAAGGCCACCAGAAGTCCTATCGATGAGCAGCATAAACGCCATCCCATTCGCAGTACGACTACGGCACTTACAAGGATATATTCAGTGTCTAAAAATAACAAACTGGTGGTGACACCCGAGTCGAGAAACGTATTCTGGTATTTCCCGAGGAGCGCGATGAAATCAACACCGAGTTTCTGAAGGTTCTGCACATCTTTGGGCACGATAATGAGGAGGGAAGCACTGATTTCCATCTGAGACAGTGTTGCAAAAGTCATAGACGCTAGAAGGGTCATGTAATTCCTGTTTCCTGAGGCGATGTGAGAGTCACGTACTGACGATACCCCAGTTCCCGGCTCCTCCCCCACGAACTGCCCAAAACAGATCATTATTTTTGGCCTCATTTGCTGACCTTATCACTCCATCGGTCACAATCTGAAATCTGACCTCATATATTGTCCCATGAGTAAGTAGGCATACACTTACTTCTACCTCGAGGACATGCTCAACCTATAGAATCAAGTGCTTGTGTTGTACATTCAAGCAAGTAATAGCATCTTACAGCAAGCCTGTATGCTGGAGTGAGTCTGAGTGGATTGTGAGACATGCACCCATGAAAGAATGGCTAGTAACTCACACCGCATGCCCTCCTCCCTGGAAATAACCACCCGCTAAATAGAATGAGCAAGGTTATAAAATGGTTGTTCGTCTGGCTCTTACAAGCGCCGACGGTTGGACAAGCTCCTAGAACAGCCGACACATTCTGTTGACCCGCGAATTCATAAACCAGAGGAGGCGCAGTGAACCCTGTAAGTGAAGTAATGGGAGTATGCTTACTGTGTCTTAGCTGCGCTCTAGCGCCGATGGTAATGGCCGGGACTGGGCGATTGGAACAACCTTTTGGAACAAACTTGGGATTATAGGTGACACTGTTGAGGCCATGAGTGAGAACCTGAAGGGAGGAAGGGCCCGAGGAACGACCGAGATAGTCATGGCCTTGACGGTTTGATGAAGATGAATCATGGTGGATCAAAATCAATAACGCACCCGTGTTTCTAATAGTGAGTTTGACATTGTTAGCAGTCGCCCACTTTATGACATTGCTGGCGTCCTGAGCACTCGATATCGCAACGCTGAAGGGAGGCGTTGTACCTTGACGACAAGGTTCGCCAGATACTGGCTGGGGGTTAGAGTAGTTCAGTGCGCATCCATTACCATAACCACAGCTTTCCCATCCTGCCTAGAGGAGAGCAAATGCGACACATTCACGCTTTAGGAGGAATTATCAATCTCTAGGTGCAGGAGTGCAGTGCGAGACCTACCGCGACATCGCTTTTATAGTGAGATAAAACTGTTTGGCGTGAGTTCGAATCATGGAGGGGGTCATCCCTATAAGATACTGCAGGCCAAGGTCGCAATGCCTGGAGCAGCCCTCCAAAAGTTGTGTTCAGAGAAGACCAAGCAGAGTAGAAGCGAACAAGCAGAAACGAAAGGTAGGAGGCAACATCACGAATCGGTGACAAAGCTGAGCTGCGACCAGGAATGAAAGATTTCACGACTTGGAATTTTATCGTCCCGAAATTTCGTGGTTCACGTTGTGTTATCATGCTCAGTTGGGAGTCGCCAAAGGGTCGCTTAGTAAAGTACTGACACGAGTAAGAAATGTGACACGGAACTTGAAACCTCAAAGAGGACATAACGAAAGACGCGGAAATAGGTTTCATGCATTTCAAACTTGAAACGTGAGCCATAGTGTTATGTGGTTGGCGGCCCGTAGAATGTTACCTGGGATGACATACATGAAGATTCGCTTCCGGAGTCATGCGAAACGCCACCCAACAGAGCATGGATCCAAGTTTGTATGTGATCTCCAATCAAAGTTGGGCATGTTTGATCCATGTCTTCCTGGACGCATTTTATCAGTTGGGCCGCCTCAGAAACCGAGTACCTACTTAGGAACGTTACGTTGAAAGGAAACTGAGAAAATGGGTACTGAGGCTCCAATGGCTCCGACACCTTGAATGACACCGCTTTGGATGCCACATCAATACCCCCGAGGGAGGCGGTCGCGGATAAAGTGCCTCGAAAGGGTGCGATGAATAAAGTGAGTGAAATCAGGTCAGATTGGGTGGCAACACTGTGAATGATTAAGTAGGGTTCGTGGCAGTGAACTCTGCTACAAGGAAAGTCGCTCATCCAGTTTCATTTTCCGGCCACACGTGGAGGGTGACTACAAAAAAGGACAGCCACAGTGGAAGAATCCAACACATTCGCGAAAGCGTCAAACTGTCGTAAATGAGGACGGTCAGAAACCTGAGAAAGCAATGGGTCCAACTCGAGGTGGGCATATACATACCATCTTGGTCGCTCAACTGTACCAAGGCCAACCAACTGGCTACTAGGGAAGCTTTTTCGGATAGGGACGCGCCAGGTGTCTTGCGATGGCATCACCTGCGGGTCAGTGGCTATCCGTTCAATCGCGATATTCCCAGGATGAAGCATCCCATCCCAAAGGTTCTGTGGAGTAGGGATCACATGTTCAGTCAGAGAGCCTGAGACGATCACAAAAGGTCGTGCATGTGATAATGCTGAGGCATCCTCCAACCTACTGTGGTGATTCCTCAAAGGCATGCTTGGTTGATGCAGACTCAAAGGGCTGTGAAAAATGAATGAAAATTCACGAAAGGAACAACAAAACAGAGTGCAGGATTAATGCTAGGACCCATCTTGTGACTTTAAACGCGCTGCTCATGGCTTGCCATCTTCCAATTATGATTCCTCTTACAACGCCCCGACGATACCAGTGAATCGCTTCAAAACGTGCTGCCCTCTGGTGGTTGGGGTAACTTTCTGTTATTGAAGGACCCCATCTCCCTGAACGAGAACATCAGTCGTATGAAAGGACAGGCAGGAGAACGCTTCACCTCCTTATTCCAACCAAGATGGTCTCTATGCTGGTGTCCTTCCCCCACTGGGCGAGGACGTTGAGTTTGGCAGGATCAACCTTGCCGTCGATCTGATTGACAAAGGGCAAATTAACTCGAGAGAGGAATTGCACGGTGGGCGGTTGTTCGGGATACGTTTCGCCACAGTGAATCTTGAGGCTGTAGATACGATTCTCGTGAACGGTCTGCGGGGCGGCGATAAGCTCGCGATGTCGCGAATCGAGGGAGTTCTTGTGCGGGGACGTACATGGCCGGGTCCAATGATTGTTCCATTCCAATTGCTCATCAAGATATCATCGCCTTCCTCCAAGCCATAAGAACAAGAGCCATCGCCGATGCCTTTCTCGCCTTTCTCGAGTTCTTCGAGCAGGCGGAAATTTCGCGGGACTGTGTGCGATGAAATTAGTACAATTTCGGTGATGAATAAGTAGAAAGTTTACCTTTTGCCATGATGTCGTTGAGAGAGAGTGAAAGTGTAGAAACCGTCACGCAGCACCGCCTCACCGCAGTGACCACAACAACTTGATCACCAACGACCAGCACCGGGCCTCAGTGATCAGCGCTCGCAATGTTCAAAGCAGGCCAGACTAACAATTACGATGATATTGTCGGTGCGTCGTCACCCACCCTGAGCTCTACGACCGACCGACCCGTGTATATATAGTCAAGGCTACGGACGAGAACTTGACCAGCGAGAACTGGGAGGTCATCATCAACGTTTGTGACAAGGTGCAGGACGAGGGCGAACAAGGGTACCCTTCTCTCACTTCCGGTACATCCCCATCGTCCTCACGTTCCGTCCCCGCAGCGCTCGTAACGTCGTCGCCTCCGTCATCAAACGCCTCGCGCATCGCAGTCCAAACGTTCAACTCTACGCACTTTCCCTTGCAGAATCACTCTCCAAAAACTGTGGCATCGATCTTCACCGCGAACTGGCTTCACGCGCGTTCACTCAGGCTCTCGAAAAGCTCATCACGGATCGGGTGCGCAGCTCTAGCTCTTGATCCCTGATGTATCGGCTTACGATACATCCCATCAAGACTACTCACGATAAGGTTCGTAAGAGAGCCTTGAACCTGATCGGCGTGTGGACAGCCGAGTTTGAAAGAGACCCTTCCCTGGGGGTCATGGAAGAGTGTTATAACAATTTGAAAACAAAAAGTAGGACTTTCCGCTGCCCTTTTCCGTCGGTCATTGAGCTATACCCCAAGATTATAAATTTCAGCCACCAGACGAACCTGCCCCACCTACAGTCGACGATGAAGTGCGTCGGCGGGAAGAGGAAGAGCTTCAACGCGTCCTGGAAATGTCCATGCATGACAAGGGTGGCAGACCTGGCTACGTCGCGTATTCGGCACAATCAACTGGGGCAAGTGGATCAAGCTCTGGCGCGGGAGTTGGTCCCAACGCCAACGATGCTGTAGGACCCACCCATCCATCGGGCTATGTACCTGCGCAGAGTCCCCAAAACACGCACAAAGGCGCAGCATCATCTACTTCGTCCCTACCATCGCAACCGGTCGCCGTTCCATCACCCGTGTCAGCACCCGTAGTCACCCGTGTCAAGGCAGTGTATACCTTCGAACCCACTGAACCAGGAGAACTCGCGTTTGAAAAAGGTGAGATTATCAAGGTTGTCGACCGCGGCTACAAAGATTGGTGGCGGGGTCAGTTGAAAGGGAGGACCGGGATATTTCCCGTCAACTATGTGGTTGGTGTTTCTTGTGGCTTGATCGTTGCTTGCCATCTCAAATCTGAAAGGAACCATTACCCGAACCAACCGCGGCCGAGCTTGCAAGAGAGTCGGAGCAAGAAGCTGCTGTATTTTCGCAGGCTGCCAACGTCGACAAATTGTTGACGATGCTTCGCACCCTAGACTCCTCTGGTGACAATCTTGCAGATAACGAAGAAATTCAGGTTCGAGAGCCTTGGAAGCTTCATGTTGTAACCTGACTGTCTTGGCAGGAACTATATCGTTCTTGTATGTCTCTTCGACCGAAGATCGTCAAGCTCATCGACAAATACAGCCAGAAACGAGGTGCGACCCTGTGATTGTCTCTCAAAGACTATATTGAGAATCCCCCTCAGCCGATCTCGTGTCGATGAATGAAAGCTTCGTAAAGGCACGGGTGATCTTTGATCGGATGATGGAAGACAGTCTCGCGCGACATACTGGGAGTACGTACATCAGTCTCGGTCGTTCAATTTGTGACTTATATCCAAGTAGTGTACGAGGTTGGCCCACGTCCAGATTATAGCCAAGGACAAGCTCCGTACCGTCAGGAATATGGTCCTCAGGCCCCATACGGTTACCATGCTCCTTCACCTGGCTTCGACCCACAAGCTCCCCAGCAACAGTCTGCGTACGGCTATGTTGCACCAACTGGCTACCCCGAGAGTTCGTACCCACATCAGCATGCCGACCCCACGTATGGTGCCGGACAAGGATACACACCTGGGACAGCTCAACCCTACCCTCAGCCTGCAAGATCTCCTTATCCACAACAACAGTCACAGCCACAACCTCAGGCCCATGTGCAACCTCAGCCTCAACCTCAGCTGCAACCCCAGCTGCAACCCCAGCCGCAACCTCAGCCTCAGTCACAACCACAACCACAGCTTCAACCCCAGCCTCAAGCTCATCAACTACAACAATATCATACCCCTGTAGTCGACGCTACTCAGGCGCCCCAGCCTCAAGGCCAGAGTCAACCCGGCCCCGAGCAGTCCGGTCCACCATACGTATATGATCCACACGCCACGTATGCAGATCCTAACGTTCAGGCGTGGGCTCAGTACTATGCTCAAGGGGGCAAAGACCCCGCGGGGGCTGTTTACTTCTTTTCAGTGCCTGGGGTGACAGATGGTCCCCCAGATGCTTCGCAGCAAGGTCCAGTCCATCCGGAACAAGGCAGCGGTCAAACGCAAGGACCCTCACCAACCCAAGTTACTTCTCAGCCCCATACGACGACTCAGCCAGGGGATTCTGGCCAATCGACCTATTTCTCATCCAGTTCTCCTACATCTCAACGTCAAGGACAATATGGGTATCACGCTGATCCCTCTGGTACTACACAATTTTCAGCAGCGCAAACCGGAGCAGGTGCACCTTATAGTTATTCGCCCGTTCAACCTGCCTCGCAATCACCGCAGGGCCACGGACCTACGTACGGCGGAGGACCAGGCAGTGGTAGCGGACATGGACATGTTTCGCCTTCAGTATATGGACAGGGATCTGGTTACGACTATGGAGTTGGAGCGCTGCAGCACCAGTTTTCGGAGATGGGTGTTGGATCTGGGGCGGCAGTACAGCAACATGCGTACGCGTCTTAGGTGAACAAGTTATTACTACTAGTAGCGACACTGTAAATTTGGCGAATGTGCTATAAACCCTAACCTTAAATTATCATCTTGACGCGTACTCTGAACTGACCTATAGCTAGTAGCTAATGGCTGTACCAACACATGGACGCGTTATTCTCAACACCACCGTTGGTGAAGTCGATATCGAGTTGTGGTCCAAGGTACTCACGAAGATCTCTACCTGATAGTGTCGGGCTCAGCACATCCACAGGAAACACCAAAGGCATGCCGGAACTTTATAGCGCTTGCCCTCGAAGGTTCGTACAGTGCAGCTTCCACGAACTGCGGCTGACCTCGCGTCGACCGACAGGATACTACGACGGCGTCATTTTCCACAGGTAAAACTTCCGAGTGCATCGTGCCGTGGCCAACAAACCACATCTATCCACGCAGAGTCGTCCCTGGCTTCCTCGTTCAAACCGGAGATAGAACTGGTACTGGTGCAGGCGGAGAGTCTTTCTACGGTGGTAAGTACAAATCCCGCATGTTGGACGTCGGTCGTGCACACAGAGTCCCGGGGTTGCAGAACCGTTCGATGATGAAGTCCATCCCCGGTTGCGGTTCACCCATCGTGGACTGGTGGCGATGGCGAATAATGGAACAAAGAACTCGAACGAGTCACAGTTCTTTATCACGCTCGGTGGGTCCTGGTTCCACGTTGTGAAGTGGGGGCGACTGATGCGCGTGCCGTATGCGCCAGATCGGGCAGACGAGCTCCATGGCAAGCATACGCTCTTCGGCAGGGTCGTGGGCGATACATTGTACAGTACGTTTTCCTTCAACGCTCTCCGCTCAACGCTGACCGTCGACGTGCCACCTGCCAAGATGTCTTGAAGATTGGAGAAATGGGTGCGTGTCTGTGCTACTAATGTACTGCAAAAACCGTCCAAACGAAAACATGTCGTGATTAGAACTCGACGACAATGAGAGACCAGTCTAGTGCGTATCTTTGCTTGCCCCGGTGTCTGGGCCCTTTGTTTTATGGGCGGTGCAACGGAACTGAAGTCGGTGCTACGTAGCCCACCCAAGATTAAATCTATTTCCATCGTCGATAACCCCTTCCCAGACATCATACCACGCATCACAGCTGCGGAGAAACGTGCCCAACAACGTGCCCGTGAAGCTGCACAACGCGAACGGGAGGAAGCGGAACGCCGCGAGGGTGCTAAGAAGTGAGCGCAGTCGTCTGTTTACCAAAGCCCTGAACCGACGGAGCATTGCTTTCAGGAACGTGAAATTATTGAGCTTTGGGGACGACGAAGGGGAGGAAACCGGAGACGGGGAATCCGTCGTACAAAAGAAGAAGGATATGGCACGCCCTGATTGTCAGCGGTTTTTTTTTCCCCCGTAATGAACTACGTTTCACAATTGGAATTCCAGTGATCGACGACCCACTGGTCTCGTCAATGCCGATGTCGGATGTCCTGAAACCACCGTTACAGAAGGGGGTTGGCCGGGACGAACGGGATATCAGGACTGAGAACACTTCATTGCCTCCTCCATCAAAAGTGTGTTGGAGCCATTGTATACCCTGAAATCATTGCTGATGTGACACATGTATAGAAAGACAATGAATCGAGGCACAAGGAAACGGACGTGTCCAGGATCAGGGAAAAGCATGGACAGGATAAGGCATCGAGCAGGTAACACAGCACTTGAGGCTTCACCCTGGTGCCGCAGCGCTGACCGATCCTCCCACCACACGCAGCGCGACGCGTCGTTCTGAAATTGAAAAGATGGAATCCGAGATACGAAAACTGACTCGACGGCGCGAAGGCGATGAGGATAGCGACGAAGGCGAAAAGAAGAAGGTGAAAACGCAGAAATCGTATCTGGCGGAAGAACTTGCCAAGTATTCCAAGGGTCGCGGGTTACAAAAAAAGGGCAAGGGTCGGAAAGATGAGGGGGATGTGCTTGCTGCGTTGACCAAATTTAGGGGGATGCTCCAGGCATCATCGCTGCCTGCGGAAGGTGGCAGCGAAGACGAGGCCACTGCAAAAGGGGATGAAGATAGAGAGGGGGAAGTAAAACCTCAGGAGGAAGAAGAAGGCATGGAGGTGGATGATGATCGTGGATTCATGAACCATGCTCTCCACTTTCCAAAGGACGATGGAGAGGAAACGAAAAAGGCTGAGCGAGACTATGAGGTGATCGATCCGAGACAACGGAGCGCGAGGGCTCGGGAAGAGGAAAAAGAGAGAAAACGTGTGACAAAGGGGACGGGGAGGGGAAGGGGAAAGGGCGGTGGATTTGGACGTTCTAGACGGTAGCACCTTGTTGATCCAGTCGGACATGAGTCGCTTCACTTCGGAGTTTTCGCTGCACCGAATTTGCCTGTTCGTAACATATAGCAACACTCCACCCCGAAATGTATGAATCTGAACTGGCGTTGTCAACGGTGCCAACTCCGAGTCCTTGTTGGCAGGCTGGTGGTGGCCGCATTTCCGTTGGCATGCGTCCTGGCTACCTATTCATGGGAACATCGATGATACAGAGGGTCGAGCCTCGCCAGAAATGGAGGCTGATTGACTATTGCAGATACTCAAAACCTTGTTGGCAGACTTTGTAGTCCTCGCGTTCTCCGTGTTGTCTGATCATACACTCATTCCTTGACTCATCATTACTAAATAATCTGCCACAATGCGATGGGAGCAAATCGGACGGACCATGGCTGTCAACGTTGGCGTGTGCGCCTAACCACAGCTTGCCCATGGACTGTGCACGCCTGCCACCAACGTGAATGGACCATTACCATCCCGTTCGAGAAACGAACCGTGCTGGTGGCTTTAGGAATTGAATCGAGCTGTCAACGCGATTGATGGGTTACGTTGTATTGAGTGAATTTCATGATTTGCATGACAACATAATCTTCTCAGTGTCAACCATACATGGTTGCACTCTGCAGCGTGGTCGAGACAATCTGGGGGGCTAACGTATCTTGGGATAGATTATGTCAATAGTTAGACTATGCATCGTTTATCCCATAGTGGCGTCCATATCTGTTGAAAGATAACTGAGCGTCCGGTCGCAATCGAAGAGACTAGACGAACGTACGAAGCGAGTGAACATGGTTAGTCAACGAATTATGACGACGAGGTCGTCGCTCCACCATGCCAATGCCACCGCGTAGAAAATTGCAGTCCACGTTCAAGACTCCAACGTAAAATCGCCCAACGAGAGCTGGTTGATTTCCCCTTCTACTGCTGGAACCGAGTACTGATGAAAGGTTAGTTACACGTTAGATGCAGGAAGAGGTGTGTGTACATTATATTGGTGGGACCGGGAGACATCCAAAAATTGCCGTCGCCTGTAGAGCCTTGAACAACCACAGGGCGAAGGGAAAAGGCCTGAGATGAGCATGCAGCGTGACCGGATTGATTGGTGTCGCCGACCGAGTTGACACCACGTGTGCAAGCGACGGATACCACAAAAATAATCCGTTCCTCCTAGAAACGCGCGTCAACAGAACAACCACAGTTAGGTACAGGCACTCACAGCCCGAGTCGAAAAAAAATCCTCGTCGATTGCTTTGGCCCCAGCGAGGCTTTGTCGGACTACATGAAGCAGTCAATGATTTTACGGCCGACATTCAGATCCGGCCTTGGCAGAAGGCGAGGGGCGGGCGATGGGGCGAGGGGCGTCGGTGGTGGCATCGCCCCCAAGAGTCCGGTAATGTC
>JBBPTB010000293.1:0-25569 GCA_038093875.1 Boletus tylopilopsis | reverse complement strand
ATGCACGAATGGTCGTTGCTAAGAGGGACAGGCCATGCTGAGACAAGCAAACCGGTAGAGGTGTCGTATTCCTGGATTGTGCTCTTGGATACGCACAGGATATTGTCGTTGAACCAGACGAGACCTTTATTGTCGAGGACGGTTACTTCCACTTTTATCTCGGCGAGCAAATGGCCATTTGTGTTGTAGATGAAAACAGAATTATAACTGCCGACTGCGATGCGATCGCCATGTGGAGAGTACTTTGCTATTCTCACTGAAGTATGATGGCGAAGTGATCGTTCTTGTTTGCTCGACCGAATGTCCCAAACAACGGCATTCGGGTACGAACCCTCGATGAGTCTTTGGGAGTCTGGCGAGAAATCGACTGGTTTGCAGTGTTGGTAATCTGTGTGCTTGAAGACTTGCTCGTACGTTTTTGCGTTCCACATGAAGATGCCGTCCCTGTACGTCCCAGCTGCGATCCATTTTCCGTCCGGAGAGATAACGACACTGACCACCTGGCCCGTACTCATGCTTGCCATTTGCTTGCCATCGCAAGTTCGCCACACTCGAACATCCTGGTCGTCGCCGCTCACGAGAAACTCGCCATCTGGTGAGAATGCTACTGCCAATACGTTACGACCCACATCGATTTCAATGGGCTGCGACACTATTTGCTCACTGATCAGCACAAGCTCTTCCGTCTTGTCGACACGCACCAGTCATACTTGGCAGAGGAGGTATCAGTGATATAGCTCGGCTGAGGAGCGGTTAAGGTCAAGGAGCAACGTCGTACTGTATACACGTTGTCTCTTATCGATATAGATCAGTGCACACGCACTGCCTCGTGCTCTCGGTGCTCGACTCGCGATAGCTCTCCTCCTAACACGTCATGCACCGACAACAAGTCATCACGCCCCTGTGATCCCCGCATACGGTGCACATATATCATGTCAGATTTGTCGTACACCCAGTTCTCCCTACCATGTACCTTTTGGTGGCGTGGGACGTCATCGGGAGATGATGTGGTGAAGCAATCAGCTTAGGAATAGGAGGAAACTGATAACATCACTGACCATTATCGTTATCAGTATCGCCTGCAAATCACAAAACTCCCTAAGCTTGGATGTCATGAACAGATAGAGACAGGATAAGGGACTTCCTGGCGGCTAAAATTTGAGGATAAACGCCTGAGTAGTATATGAACCATACGATGACGACAGGCAGCGCACTGAATAAAAAATGATACAATTACGGGGGAGACCATCCCCGCAGCATAAAATTCCAAAAGGTTTGCAGCGCCCTGATGTTCAGATCACCAGGCCGCTGATAAAAACCGACCGACATGCCTAAAATATGTCTAGAACAAATGGTGGAAAGCGGGCACCGAATTATAGTGGCCGCAGCCTGGGCATTTATCGAGCATCCTGCCATATGCAACACAGTACCCGTTTGCAGTGTTGCTAATGTTGATCCACCGAAAAACAAGGAGCGAGGTAAGAACTTGAGACTAATCGTAGAAAAGCACTCACTTGGTTACAATGATCCCTAAACCGTAGACCGGGTGAATGGATGATGGTGGAATCGCTGTCACTGTCATAGTGGCCGCGTGCACCTAACCCGTCATTAAATCCCTCGCGATTCGGTCCAAATCTACGGAATATCGTTGAATCCGAGAAACCGGTCGCCTGGAGAGAATGCGATAGTGCGTTCAACGAGAGCGAGTTGGGTATGTGTCGTCGTGTCGCAAAGCGATATCGTGCGATCAGTTGCAAGCGGGATGAACATTTCAAGTATGGCGAACTCGCGATGGCAAGCAAATGGCAAACATGAGCACGGACAAGGTGGAGTATGTCGCTATCTAAATTGATCGCACCTGGGACGCGCGGGAATGGGTTCGTAACGTGGAGCGCAGAGATTTACGAGGAAGTCTTCCAGTACAGAGGTGGCCATGGCTGGCTATACTGCACAATCATCGATTTCTCGCCCGACTCGCAAAGATTTCTCCAAGGTGAGGGTGGCACGAAAGATTTGTTTGGACCTCGGGCAAGGGCCGGACGAGAGATTGAATGTTGAGCGGCGATGTCGACGGAATCATGAACGGGAGCTTGGGTCCTGGGTCTTTCTTCTTGTCCTTGTAGAGGTCCAGGTTGAGCAGTGATGAGAGTGGCGTTGGTGACCGAGTTCTCTACGAGCTTCTAGATGCCTTTGGGACACTAGTTAGAACTTGGGTAAGCGTATAACATGTCTGACAGGATATATGCGCATCGAATACGGCCATCACCATCGTAACGAATTATTGCACTGAATCACGAGGCAGTGTGTGTGCAATAAGAGGTAGCGTGTAGAGCGGCACGACCTTGTTCCTCAACTTTGACCACTCCTCAGCCGAGCCATGTTGTTGATGCCCCCTCCGCCGAGTATGACTGGTGCGTGTTGATAAGACAGACTCGGGGCTGGTGCTGACCAGTGAGAAAACAGAGTTGAAGCCCGTTGAAATCGATGTGGGTCGTGCGGTGATGGCGATAGCGTTCTCACCGAATGGCGAGTATCTCGTGAGCGGCGATGATAGGGATGTTCGAGTATGGCAAACCCGCGTTCGCAAGCACATGGCAAACATGAGCACGGGCCAGGTGGACAATGTCGCTGTCTCACCCGACGGCAAATGGATCGCAGCCGGAGCATTCGGGATGGGCGTCTTCGTGTGGAACGCAAATACGTACGAGCAAGTCTTCAAGCACTGGGATAACACGTGGGGCAAGATTGTCAATTTCTCGCCCGACTCGAAAAGACTCGTCGTGGGTTCGTTCGAAGGAGCCGTCGTGTGGGACTTCCAATCAAACAAACAAGTACACACACTTGAACACAAAGATATCGTGGGGACAGCAAAGTACTCTCCACAAGGCGATCGCATCGCTATCAGCATTCTTGATTATGTCCGCATCTACAACAGCACGAATGGCCATTTGCTTGTCGAGATAAATGCGAAAGTAACCCTAAACCACAATAAAGGTCTCGTCTGGTTGAACGACCACATCATTTGCGTATCCGGGAGTACAGTTCAGGAATGTGACGCGTCTAATGGGTCACTGGTCGCGGAATGGTCGGTTCCCAGCACCAACGACTATTCATGTATGGCCCTTTCAAACCACGGAAAATACATCGCACTAGCAACTGATCGCACGGTATCATTTTGGGACATGGCAATACATACCCAACTTGCGTCCATCGAACACAATGATAACATATATTCTATCGCATTCTCTCCAGACGACCGGTTTCTAGCAATCGGTAGCGGAGACGGGAAACTTGGCCTCCAAAATCTACCTCATAACATCATGAGTATCATGCCCCCTTGTATCATCGCATGTCTTGATCGATCACCTTTCTGCTTAGCATTCCATTCCATTGTCTAGTCCACAGATCACTTCCCAGGAACCTGCCCACGACGCTGTCATGTTGCCACCATCTCGTCTACACCCTACTCTTCAGGAACCTGACATCGAAATCGATGACGCCACGCTTGGATTATGGAGGCACGACCAGCTCGAAAAAGTGAACCAGCTGTTGACCGCAGTAATCACCACATCTCAGAATCCCAGTTCCTATGTACTCGCTAACAGGGCCCTTATCCAGGCTCGTCTGCAATTATGGGAGGCAGCGCTCCAAGATGCGGACGAGGTACGTGTTCCTCCGCTCTCACATTTATTGACGTTAATTCGTTCGTTAATTTGTATCAAGTCTACCAATATCAAGCCATCCATCATTGCATTTATTGCAAAGAGCATAGCCCACGTTGGAAAAGGTGAAAGGGACAAGGCTTATCGAGCCTGCGACATTGCATTCGAGTACTACCATTCATCCCACGTTACCTTTCTCCTCCTCATGAAGGTTTGCATTCTTATTCGTTCCCCTCATAATGCTCATGTCCTTTAGGCAATCATCGCGTTCATGGCCGGAGACCACCCTGATGCGTTATCGCGCATGGACGATCTCATTGCTACTGTCCGCCTCAACGATGTATGCTATACAGTTCAAGTACGTGTTCGACATCCTATCACGCGGTAAATATCGCCACTGACAGTCCCAAAAGGCATACATGCATCTTCTGCTTGGAAACTCACAGATGGAGAACAATAATTGGGAGAGTGCAGTACTGTCGTTCGAGCGTGCACAAGCGCAAATGCGAGATTACGCTGGTCCACCTCTCCCTGTGATCTCACTGGTGAGTTTCTTAAAAGATGTGTCGCAATGTAACCTCATCCGTTGCGACAGGTAACTGGATGGAAATTCGAGGATTTCGCCATGACTGTTCGTCGGCGGCTCCGTGAAGCCTTGTATGCATTGGGTCGCACAGAGGATGCGGTCCAGTGTTCCCGTGAACTAATGACTGAACCGGATGGGGATGGTGAATATCTCGACTGGCCCCTTGGTAAGTGGCTGCGCGTGCTATGTAGTATTCACTTACATGTCACCCACTCAGATTTCAGGCAGCGTTCATGCAAGACCCTGGACTCTCTCGGAGATACAGCGGTGGATGCGAAGCGATACAACGATGCTATCTCTCACTATTCCACAGCACTCTTCCTTGTTTCCCCCTCCCCTGAAGATATTCTCATCAAACGCTGCAAGGTGCTGTTGAAAATGGGATCCTGGAAACAGGCCCTAGACGACGCAAACCAGGTGCAACTCATTTACCAGATCCCGGCCAATTTTATTGATACGTCATGATAAGCTAATTGTACTTGACTCATCCTCTCCGTGGGGATACGAACTAAAGCATGCAGCTCTCCACCTCGGAGGTGATCATGACAATGCGATTGAAGCGTTCGAGACAATGCTCTCGAAGATGACAGAGTCTCGTGATCCGGACGTGCAGCGTAAGGATCTTCGTTGTCGTGACAAAGGTAATCTGTTCACATTATTCGACAGAGCAAGCCCACAAGTACGTTACCCCATCGAAAACACGGGAAGCAATCCGCAAAACTGTCCAACAAACCTTGCGTCATTTGCCACACGTGCTCATCAACACTACCACCGGGGAACTCCACAATAGAGCCAAGCAAGCGTCCGCGTTCGAGTCCCTTCCAATCTTCAAAGAGCTTATATCCTCGATGACAACCCGCATCGACCACACCCGGATTAAGGAAGAGGTGGGACAGTACTACCGTTATGTCGTCCTGTCGCACAGATGGGAGGACAACGAACCGTTGTTCCAGGACGTCGTGCATATACCAGTGTATGACCTAGAAGAATCACCGACGCACGACAAGTTGCAAAAATTTTGCACGATTGCTCGGGATTCCGGGTTCAACTGGGCTTGGAGTGATACATGTTGTATCGATAAAACGGATCATTCCGTGCTCCAAGAATCGCTTGTCGCCATGTTCAGGTGGTACCAGAATTCTTCCATGATGCTCGTTTTCCTTCGCGGTGTTTCCCCTTCATCCTTCCCTGGTGCCCTTGCAGGAAGCCCTTGGAACACTCGCGCGTGGACTCTTCAAGAATACATTGCGGCCAAGGTTGTTCGATTTTACACTCAGGATTGGACCCTCTATCGAGATCTGGACATGCCGAACCACAAAGAGTGCCCGGAAATCATAGCGGAGATGGAAGAAGTCACCCGAATTTCTGCACAGCAGTTGGTAGCGCTTCATCCGGGTCTTGGGAGCATTCGAGAGAAATTGTGTCTTGCTTCGACGCGGGAGACGACACGTGTGGAAGATGCGGCCTATTCGTTACTTGGTATCTTTTCGGCCATCGGCGTGCCCGTTATTTATGGTGAAGGCGAAGCTTCTCTGGGACGACTCATCGCAAACATCATCACAAGATCTGGTGACGCTAGTAGCCTTGCATGGGTTGGGGACCACAGTGCTTTCAATACTTGTCTACCAGCTCGTATCATCATGTTCAACGGACCGGCGACATCGCACCTCCCCTCGCCTATTCCCGACTCCGAGATGGAGATTATGGTCGCCGGGATGCATACTCCTTCATTCGACCTTGACACAGTCTTGAAGTTATATGACCGTCTAAACGAACTTGTAACACCCCGCTTCGCTGAGAGTCGAATGACGCTCCCATGCATTGCCTTCCCACTCCCCTCCTTTTTAGCATATCGAACAGGGACAGGTCGTGTCTATCGCGCAGACACTGTTGCATTTGGGACTGTGGAAGTGAGGACGAGACAGGATCTCACTCAGATGAAACCTCTGTATCTCATTCACCCATGGTTGGATTCGCTTCTGGCGCACGGAGACATACATGGCGGCGCGGTAAGGAACGAGGACGTACCTCCACTCTCGGTGACGTCGGACGACGGTCTATCGCCTCTTCCTGAATCGCCGTCACGCCGTTCCGTTGAGGCAGAAGCAAGGCCAGTGAGCCGGGAGACAGAGGCGCGACGGCTGGTTGCACGTCTTGGACGGTCGTTTGGTGCGCTGGTTTTCATGGCGGTCTCGACGGGTCGACGGCGTGGTGCGATGGACTACAAGCGGGTTGCGACAGACGCACTGGTTACTGTGCAGTTTCGGGAGGACGTATTGCTGGGCGATGTGCTTGCAAACGTACGCGTACTCGATGTTTTGTAACCAACTAATAGACGATCGGCAAACATCCTTCTTCTCGTTTTTCTCGTCGAGTTCCGCCTTCTTTGCGACCAGCTTTGATAATGTTGGTGTGATCCTTCACTCGGACTATACTTCCTGTCTGGAAAGGACTCCACTCCTCAACCGACTCCTCGAACGTAAAATCGGTGACGATCCGGATCGTATTTGCGAACCTCACTAGGTTTGTAGCATGATGTTTGTTCTCACGGTCGCATGAGTGCCAGTGACGATGACGTGCCTCCCAAAAAAAAAAAACCTCACCTACTGACTCATCAATATGTCGTTCTCTTTGATCCGGCGGAAGGGAACGGTATGGAGTCATTCTTTGCTGATCTGCCGGTTTCCACTCACTTGTTGCAGCTAAGCCCCGGCGTACAACTTGACATCGCTACTTGGCCACTACATGGCTGGCCGAGTCCGTGGAGCAGCTGGGGCCGGTAGATCGAACACTTTCAGGTATGTCTCGCGCCTTGGTATGCATCGTTGCCCGTTTCTCACGTCGCTGTTTCAGAGCGACTACCACCTATCAATGTACGTGGGTTTGGGGGGGTCGTCGCACTCGGTTGGCATCCAGTCGTCGAGCACGTCGGGGTATCGTTTGCGGTTTTCAGATAGTAAGCCCAGCAGTCGAATCTTTGGGCAAAGTGATTGGGGTTCTGACGTGTGCACGAGGTTGCGAGGTGACGCCTTGACGCGTTCTCTGCCGTGATCGGTGTGTGAGTCCAACCAATGAGTCTGCGTCCGAGTGGCTTGTTCATGTTCATGTTTCATCTCGTAAAGTACCTCCCCTCGTTGGGCGAGTTTATACCCGTCGAGGCCATGGTGGCAGCGATACCAACGCTCTCGTACCAAGCCTTCTTCGCGTGAAACAAATCTGAAGCGATCGTCGAGCTGGATAAGGGCGTAAGGCGCACATTGAGAGGCACACTGGGGAGCGTCGCGAGTCCGCCTCCCGCGTCGTTTTTACGCAGTAACGAGATGTACATGGGAGTATGTGCTTGCTAGATCCCGCAGATTCCGTTCTTTTCCGGGGAAGAGGAGGATGGCTTCGCTGAGAGGGTTCACCAAACAAGGGTTCGATTGTGGTCTTTTGCTCGTTCCCGTGTGCATGGCTTGACGATCTTCGCCTCGGGAGTAGCGCTGACGTTTTATACCACTGGGGTAAGTGTCGCACTCGCCTGTGCTGATCGTCCACGCTCAAAAAGATGCCTATATGCGATAGGAACAAGTACTACGAGACCAGGGTGCGCGAAATCGCCATCCTTGGTGTATATCTTCGCTATCATCATGAGGGCGCGATCGAATTAGCCAGAGGTCAGCTCGAGAACCTTGGAAAATTTGTACAAAGTGCTGACATGACTGCTTAGCGAGAAATATGGGGTCGCGCGTTGTATAGGAGAAGGTAATCGCCTGGAGAGAGGGATATGGCGTCCGTATTTGTCCTGGTGGCGTCGCTGAACTGGACAGCGGAAAGCAGAGCGTCAGCGCGGGTGATGAGGGGTCGGAAAGGGTTGTAACATGGGCGCGACAATGTGACATTCACTCTCAAGTCACGGCAACTTCTCGGACGGGCCGATAGACCCGGCACATAACCATGTTTTCCAAACACTCGAAAGATGCGAGCAAGTACTGTGACTGATAACACGTCGGTAGCACTAGCATCGAGTTCATACATCTGGAATAATCTTTCCATGTTCCCATTCCATATCAGCAGGAAGCGCCGTCATCCCGAATCTCATCTGTCCATCCAGGTATTGTGCGTAGGGCTTCTCCAACTGCGGCAGGCGCTGAAGATGCACGAGGTCTTGCAGCGTCTTCATGAGTCCAGGACACTCGATCAGGAACGGATAGATGGTGGCGTCGACACCGCCAGCATAAATCCGCAAACAGCGGTCATCGACGTCTCGCTCCGGGAAAGTGACGGAGAGCGATGGTTCTTGACCAAGGTCGGCCAGGATAGCGATGTAGGGAAGCGAGCCAGAACCTGAGACATCGGAGGCTTCGTCGCCACCACCCAACTTACGTCGAGTGATCCAACCCAAGTTTCTCTTCGAACTGGTGGATTCGCGGGCCTTGTCTGAGATAAAGATTTGCGACATTCGCGATTCTACCGAGGCGCCTTCGGGTCCGCCTTTGAAGCAAATGGGAATCACCTTGTCAACGAGTCGCTCCTGGTGACAACACTGAACGGCACTGGTTCTCTGCCAGTGACGTCGGGTCCACTCGTACAAGCTGCAACGAGGTTTCAGACTTGAAGTGGAAAAAGACATTCAACACCGACCCTAATTCGCCACCATTCTTGGAACCAGCAAAGCTCGCCTCCATGCATATCCAATGCGAGAAATTCACATATGCATCTTCGAACATTTGGCGTGCAACCGACGTTTGCGTGTCCTCTTTGTCCCACATCCTTCGTCCAAACACAAATTCGAGCCAATCCATGACAGGAATCATGTCACAATCAATGAGACGCTCATTCCATGAACATGGCGAGTCTGCTTGCTGGACCCGCGAGCGAACGAACAGGTCTTTGGACAACAACCAGAGCAATCTGCTGCCAAGCTCGCTACGTTGACCCTTGTCGATCATCCCCGAGTTCACCGCCTTTAAGAGGGTCTCCAAGGCGATTCGCAGCTTCTCAGGCTTCCCGGGCGGGTGCAAAACGCTTGCAGCCACGCAGGACAGAAATGGTTCCGACGGATAGTTGGTAAACCTCCAGTTGCGGTCCAAGGTTGTCGCAAGACATACACGCAAGTGACTCGCGACGCCTTTCTCCAAATGCTTGACCGAGTCCGGGTGTCCAAACGTCACATTTAGGCCGAATCGCTGCCCCAATATTGCAAGTACGTGGCTTGTCTGGCTCGCATCAAAAGCGTCATTTCCTCCGCACAGTTTCTTCAATGCCATCGTCCACACCTCCTGGGGGAATGTAAGGGCAATTTTTAAGGAGTGCCACCTGTGGATGAAAACGTGTTCAGTGTGTGACTTCAACCAACCCGAGAAGACCTACAAAGGGCGTCCGTAACCTGCGATGTGGTCAACCCGAGAGACGTTCTCGACGTCAATTTTTCCGAGTCCAACCGCACTTTGATCCCAGCCTAGCAGTGTGTATGGTGGGAATAGTTTCTGTCCAACAACAGCGACTCGCTCTGAATTATCTGAGAAACACATCAATAACGAGTGAAAATTAGGAATGACAAATAATATGACACACATTGCTCATCAGGCGGTGAAAAGTCAGAAACCTTGGAAGTTGTCGAGGCGAAGACGACCCAAACAGGATCGCCTTTCTTGAAATGAGAATAGGTGTTTACAACCCTGCAAAAAATATCTGCTGGCCGGTATCCAGTAGTGCGCCATGGCGTAAGAGGATGCGCCTCGTCGACCGCGATCACTAATTTGGGCCGGGCAGAATTGTCGCCAATGATCTCATTGAGAGATGCCATCATTTTGTCATACGCAACCCGCAGTCGTGTAGAGAACATAATCGAATCTGCGGGATAGTATTTCATTTGACGATTTTATGATGTATCGTAGAAGATTTACCATCGATCTCGAGTTCCTTAAGCTTTTCAGCGGTTTGATCAACATCTGTGGCTGGGACGCCATCATCCGGTTCCTGGTCCGGCATGGAAGATTCCTTTACGGTGCCGCGCTTGGATTTCTTGGAAAGAGCTGCGTATTCAGTATAAACCTACAGCGCTTCGTCGGGTCTGTACTCCGCTAAGAATGAAGAGATTGCCACCTTCAAGTAACGATCAAGGACTTCGCCAAAAAAATTGGCCCTGGCATCGGAGTTTGGAGGGTAGCTCACGTCGCACACTTCACGAGCCCAACGCATGATGTTCTCCTTGGTTTGCCGGGTGGCGTAGGTTATCTGGAGATTTTTCTGCAGCGTATCAAAAAGTGCGGTGAAAAACGTATAACAGATGGTTCGATAGTCTTCCCCAGAGGAGGGGAATTCTGTCAAAATTCTCGCTGGAATTTGATCACGGAGAGGAAATCCTGTTTTTTCCTTTTCCGGGCGCAAGTTGATGTAAAGTACGATGACATCTTTCTCCCTCAACTGAGAACGATTCAGCGCCTGGAAATGAATACCAAGTTATGATGAGTCGATTACCTCGGTTAACACCCTCGATTTGCCGGTCCCTGAGCTCTGCACGATCGAGCAGAACTTGGCATAGTATTGTAGTAAGTCCGCGTCCTGAAAAAGCTTCTGGTTGTGTGTTAAATACTCGTAGAAGCCTTCGACAGCCGCGCCCCAAAACGTTTTCCGATAGGACGTTGACAACTTCAGATGTATATCTAGCAGAAGAGTTCAACTTCTGGCGGTAGACAATGAAATGGTAACACTTACCATGATTGTCTACCTTTCTCTCTTCCTTTGATTCAGCTACAGGTTCTGGTACTCTGAAAATGGCTGGCAGACACGACACCTAGTAAGCAGCAGTGGAGGGTGGGGCGATTCGTCGACACGCACCGAGGTTTCGAATCTCGCGGAATGATTTGCGTTGCCAAGCAGATGCAAGCATGGCCCTTAACTCGTCATGAGTTTCGATCAGGGGCAATGCTTCTTCCACATCCATGTACTTTTTATCCATATGGTCACTGCGTTTGACAATAGCCACAAGGAGGCCGAAATACTCGTAGTTGATCCAGTGATCGGACGGGCGGTTCAGAGTCTTTTCGACGGCTTTCTCCACCTCTCTGTCAAGCGCGTTGTGGGTGGCATCATCGACAGCGTCTGGAGCAGTCTCGAGGGGCATGATGTTTTGCTGCTCAAAGTGCTTTACGCGCCGCTTTTATCAAGATCGCGCTTGGTCGGGACAAACATCCATCCACAGCCAAACGTGCCTCGTTGAGTTCTATTCCTCCGTGCTCAAAATCAAATCCACCTGGCAAGACCATGATAGCCGAGGCTCTGGATATTTCATCGTCCGTTTGACACTGCTTCACTGCCACTTCTGTAAGTCAGCAAGCTGGTATATCTGAGCACAAACCCCGAAATTGCCAGAGCGAGAGTTTTTTCCAGTAACAAATCTTGTCAGCAGCAGGAACTGACGCCGATCAAAGTCAGTGATAAGGTGCTCAAGTACACATATTCTCTATCTGCCTTCCCACTCCACTGGAAGCGACGTCACCCCTGGAACATCAAGTCGTCCCCCAAGCCGGCGGCGTATTTCTCGTTTTGCAACCTCCGCATATCGGATGATAATAGGCTATCCTACTAAACGTGTAAGACAAGACAAATCTCAGCGAATTTAGACACTTTTACTTCCTTAGATTCTTTTTTTTTTCTTCGAGTCCTCAGTCCAGTCACACACCTCCGATCGGAAAGATCAACGTGGCACCAACTGTATGTCGTCCCCCAAGATCCAGATCTACATAACGCACCGCCTTGGTATCGCTTAAGGAGGACCCACAATCAATATTTATACCACATCGATCGCGATCCACAGCATTTGACCCAAGGTACGCCTGGTTCCCGTTCAAGTTGTTCGGTGAAGGATCACACCGACATTATTATAAAGCTCCAAACTCAATGAACGATTGCAATTGTAGACAAAGAAGGCGGAAAAGTTACAGAAGGAAGTCCACGAGAGAAATAAGGAAAAACTACTTGCTGGAAAAAAAGAACCAAACACCGGTTGTCTAGACTCACAAAACCTCGAGTACGCATACGTTTGCCAGAACATCGCTCAGCGATACATTCTCCCGAAGCTGTACACTGACCAAGGCATCCGTCGCGACCCGCTTGTAGTCCATCGCACCACGCCGTCGACCCGTCGAGACCGCCATCAGAATCAGCGCACCGAACGGCTGTCGAAGCCGCGCGACCAGCCGTCGCGCCCCCGCCTCTCTGCTCACCGGTTCTACTTCTATCTCAACGGAACGGCGTGACGGCGACACAGGGAATGGCGTAAGAGTGTCGTCACAAATTTCTTCAGTGTCCGAGGCCAGCGAGAATGGAGGTACATCGTCGTCCCCTACCGCGCCTCCGTGGGTCTCTTCGTGTGCCAGAAGCGAATCCAACCATGGGTGAACCAGATACAGAGGTTTCATCCGAGTCAGATCCTGTCTCGTCCTCACTTCCACCGTCCCGAATCCAGTAGTGTCGGCACGATAGACACGGCCTGTCCCTGATCGATATGCTAAAAAGGAGGGGAGCTTGAAGGCAATGCACGGGAGTGTCATTCGACTCTCAGCGAAACGAGGTGTTCCAAGTTCATTGAGACAATCATATAACTTCAATGCTGCGTCAAGATCGAACGACGAAGTATGCATCCCAGCGACCATAGCATCCATCTCGGAGTCGGGAATAGGCAAAGGGATATGTGATATCGCCGGTTCTTTGAACACCGTGATACGAGCTGGTAGACAGCTATTGAAAGCACTGTGGTCCCCAACCCATGCAAGGCTACTCGCATCTCCAGATCTTGTGATGACGTTTGCGATGAGTCGTCCCAAAGAAGCTTCGCCTTCACCATAAATGATGGGGACTCCGATGGCCGAAAAGATGCCAAGTAACGAGTAGGCCGCATCTTCTACACGCGTTGTCTCCCGCGTCGAAGCAAGACACAATTTCTCTCGAATGCTCCCTAGACCCGGACGAAGAGCCATCAACTGTTGTGCAGAAATCCTGGTGACATCCTCCATCTCTGCTACAATTTCCGGGCATTCTTTGTGGTTTGGGACATCTAGATCGCGATAGAGGGACCAATCTCGAGCATAAAAGCGAACCACCTTGGCTGCAATATATTCTTGAAGAGTCCACGCACGAGTGTTCCAAATACTTCTTGCAAGAGCACCGCGTGGGGATGAAGGGGGAACACCACGAAGGAATACAAGCATCATTGAAGAATTCTGGTACCACCTGAACATAGCGACAAGTGCTTCTTGAAGCACTGAGTGATCAGTTTGATCGATACAACATGTATCGCTCCAAGCCCAGTTAAACCCGGAATCCCGAGCGATCTTGCAAAAAGTTTGCACCTTGTCGTGCGTTGGTGATGCCTTTAGATCATACACTGGTACGTGCATGACGTCCTGGAACAACGGTTCGTTGTCTTCCCATTTGTGCGACAGAACAACGTAACGGTAGTACTGTTGTACTTCTTTCTTAATCCGAGCGTGGTCAATGCGGGTTGTCATGGAGGATATAAGCTCTTTGAAGATTGGAAGGGACTCGAACGCAGACGCTTGCTCGGCTCTATTGTGGAGTCGGCCAGTGGTAGTATCAATGAGCACGTGTGGCGCACGATGCAAGATTCGTTGGACAATTTTGCGGATGGCTGCTCGTATTTTCGATGGGCTAGTGTACTTGTCAGCTTGCTCTATCGAGCAACGCGGTTCAACTCGTTATCTTTGTCGTGACGACAAGGAAGCTCACGTAGAACTTCTGGGTCACGTGACTTGATCATCTTCGAGAACATGACCTCAAATGCTTTCACCGCGTTGTCGTAGTCACCTCCGTAGTGTAGAGCCGCATGTATCAGCTCGTATCCACAAGGAGAGGATGAGTCAAGCGCAACCAGCTGGTTATGATGCATCAATAAGATTAACGGGCATTTAGATATGAGTTGCACCTGGTTCGCGTCGTCTAGAGCCTGTTTCCAGGATCCTATTTTCAACAATATCTCGCATCGTTTGATAAGAAGAGCTTTCGAGGAGAGGGGGATGAGGGTAGACGCAATGGAATAGTAGGAGAGAGCGTCATTGTATCGCTGTGCATCCACCGCCGTGTCTCCGAGCGACTCCAACCTCTTGCAGGAACGCTCCCTGAAATCTGAGAGAGTGACACATAAGTGAATGTATTAAACAGGATACACGGCCACTCACCGAGGGCCCATTCGAGATGTTCACCACTCCAACCAGGCCCAGTCTTTAGTTCACGGAAACATTTGACTGCATCCTCTGTGCGACCCAATGCGTATAAGGCGTCGCAGAGACGTCGACGAACTGTGATGGTGAAATCATCGAATTTCCATCCGGATATCTGTCGCAAAAGGGGAGGTTAAGTTGCGACACATGTATTAAAAAACTCACCAATGAGATCGCGTGGAGAGGTGCACCAGCATATTCTCGTAATTGCGATTGTGCGTGCTCGAATGACTGCATTGCGCTCTCCCAGTGGTTACTCTCCATCTGAGAGTTTCCGAGCAGAAAATGCATGTACGCCTGTTGAAGTTGTCAGTGATAATATTCGCCGTGTGATAGCATGTTGAATACGTGCCTGGACTGTATGACATACATCATTGAAGCCGACCGTACCTATGAGGTCATCCACGCGCGATAACGCATCGGGGTGGTCTCCAGCCATGAACACAATGATCGCCTGAAGGAGATGAGCATTATGAGGTCAACGAATGGGAATCCAAACCTTGATAAGGAGGAGAAAGGAAACGTGAGATGAATACTCGAATGCAATATCGCAGGCCCGATAAGCCTTGTCCCTTTCACCTTTCCCAACGTGGGCTATACTCTTCGCAATCAATGCAATGAGAGACGGCTTGATATTGTTAGCCTTGATCCAAATTAACGTCAGTGTCAAACGGTGTGAGACGAATAAATACCTCGTCCGCATCTTGGAGTGCTGGGTCCCAGAGTCCAAGGCGTGCCCGGACGAGAGCTCTGGTAGCGAGTACATGGGAACTCGGAGTCTGCGATGCGGTGATTTTTGCGGTTAACAGTTGGTCCACGCTTTCGAGCTGATCGAGCCTCCATGATTCGAGTACAACGTCGTCGATCTCGATGTCAGGTTCCTGAAGAGTAGGGCATGGACGAGATGATGGCAATTTGACAGCGTTATTGAGCTGAGTGGCAGGTTCCTGGGAAGTACTGTGTGAGCTAGCCGATGGCGGTGCGACAGCCGCATTGAGCTGGGTGGGTTCCCAGCGGGAAGTGACGTGCGAACTAGTTGATGGCGGTGTGACGGCATCATTGAGCTTGGCGGCAGGGGTAGTGCTGTGTGAATTACACGATGGTAATGTGACAGCGTCGTTGGGCTGGGCGGCAGGTTCTTGGGAAGTGATGTGTGGACCAGACAATGGAATGGAATGCTAAACGGAAAGGTGATCGGTCTAGAGATGCGATGGATACAACGAGATATTATACTCACAATGTTACGAGGTAGACTTTGGAGGCTAAGTTTCCTGTCCTTGCCACCACCAATTACAAGAAATTGGTCGTCTGGAGAGAATGCGATAGAATGTATATTATGGGTGTGTTTGACGAGAGCGAGCCGGGTATGCGTCGTTGTATCCCAAAATGATACTGTGCGACCGGTTGCAAACGCGATGGACGTTCCGCGGTTTGACAAGGCAATGCACAAATAGTCGTTGCTACTGGGGACCGGCCATTCTGTGACCAGCGACCCGCTAGACGCGTCGTATTCCTTGATTGTACTCTTGGATACGCAAATGATATGGTCGTTGAGCCAGACGAGACCTTTATTGTAGCATAGGGAGACTTTGACCCTTATGTCGGCGATAAAATGGCCATTCGTACTGTCGTAGACGCGGACAGAATTAGCACTGCCGACTGCGATGCGATCACCTTGTGGAGAGTACTTTGCTGTCAACACGAAACTATTATGTTGAAGTCTTTGTGCTTGTTTGCCTGTCCCAAGGTCCCAAACAACGGCTTTTTTGTACGAACCCTCGACGAGTCTTTTCGAGTCGGGCGAGAAGTCGACCGTCTTGTCATAATCGCCATCCCAGTGCGAGAAGACTTTCTCGTACGTATTTGCGTTCCACACGAAGATGCCCGTTTCGTTCGTCCCAGCTGCGATCCATTTACCGTCTGGAGAGATAGCGATGTTGTCCACGTAGCCCGTGCTCATGCTTGCCATTTGTCTGCCATCGCGAGTTCGCCACACTCGAACATGCTTGTCGTCGCCACTCACGAGAAACTCGCCATCTGGTGAGAATGCTACTGCCGATACCACACGACCCACGGTGATTTCACTGGGCTGGGACTCTATTTCGTCACCGGTCAGTGGAGGCCCCTCCGTCTTATCAGCACGTACCAGTTATACTTCGCAGACGGGTTATCCGCCACATAACTCGGCTGAGGAGTGGTCAAGATTTAATGTGAAGGAGCAGGGTCGTCGTACTCTACAGGTTGTCTCTTATCAATATAGATAAGCGCGCCCGCACTGCCTTGTGTTCCCGGCGCTCGACTTTGCACAATAACTCTCTTCCTATGCCGACAACAAGTCGTCATGCCATGTGCATAGATCCCGTCAGACTTGTCATATAGTCTTCCCTGATTTCCTCACAGCTAAATTTGAACACAAGGATAAGTACTGGGAGCTAACTCAGAACGGAGGAGCACACCGAATGATATACTTACAAGAACACCAGTCACTGAAAACGACCAATTCACATGTCTAGTCTAGAACAAATGCTGGAATGTGGGCATAGTAGTAAGTACTCGCAACATCCACCGAAAAACGAGATACAAGGCACATCATGTCATAAACTAACCTATTGACTTATTTTTGCCCAGGCACAGACCTGTCCAGGACTCATCATATTCATACTCCCCTCCTGCCAGTACCATTGCTAAGCCTTGGCCAGGTACAGCTCAAGTGGATGCTTGTATACTTGCATTGAGATCCAAGACATTTGCGGACGCACAGAACTACACAGTGCTGTAGAGTACTAGACCAGTGTTGGACAGTGCAGCGAGGCACAAACCAGTGCTAAATGTTCGGATAAATAATGTAAGTGGCTGGCGCTCATTGTGCTCGTGCCATCACCCGCATGTTCTCTCTCTCTTTCTCCGCTCGCGCGTGTACAGAGCACCGTCCAAAGAGCTCCAAGTTCGTACGCAGTAAATTCTTTCCTTGAAGTCTATCGCTTACATACGCATTTCCCGCCGTTGCCTTTCATTCAAGCAGCTTACGAGCACCGTCCAAATGAAAATTCCTAGTCCATAATTGTTCCCCAGCAACGACGTCTCCAATGTAATGTATACAGTTGCGCACACGCCTTCTCTCGCCATCTCTGATTATTAGCGGCCAACGGTGCATTGTACGCCATATTCATTACCACTTGAAGGTATCCCGCTTTGCTCAAGAGATGGCGTTATCGTATCTGTCCCAGGACGATTCGTTGGATCGTCGCCCATCCTGTCAAAACGGCATCCATGAACTGCATTGAAGGTTATTACGCCGGTATGCCCCACGATCACACAAATTTTGTTCAAACAGCTGATCTGGGAGTTGAGCAAGTTCTCGTCGTGAGAAGCTTTGCGTACATGACGTCGCCAGGTTCGGGTAGTGAGCTATGTTCGTCGTCCCGGTTCGGACGCATATGTATGTAATGGATTGTGCATAGTCCTATAAGCAAGCCGGAGGCGAATATAAACTTGCTTTCTCTGAAAAAAAAAGGGGGGGGGCAAGTAATTTACAAAACGCCGAGCACGCGTACATTCGCCAGAATGTCACCTAGAGATACATCCTCCCGAAACTGTACAGTGACCAAGGCGTCCGTCGCAACCCGCTTGTAGTCCATCGCACCACGCCGTCGACCCGTCGAGATCGCCATCAGAAACAGTGCACCGAACGGCTGTCGAAGACGTGCAACAAGCTGTCGTGCCCTCGTCTCTCTGCTCACGGGTGCTATTTCCATCCCAACGGAACGGTGTGACAGCGACTCAGGGAGCGGTGATAGACTGCCGTCCATGTCGTCGTCATGGATCTCGTCCTTGTCAGATGTCGGCGAGGATGGAGGCACGTCTTCATTCCCTACCGTGCCTCCGTGCATGTCTTCGTGCGCCAGAAGCGAATCCAGCCATGGGTGAATGAGATACAAAGGCTCCATCCGAGTCAGATCCTGTCTCATCCTGACTTCCACCATCCCAAATGTAACAGTGTCTGCGCGATAGACACGACCTGTCCCTGTTCGATAGGCTAAAAAGGAGGGGAGTTGGAAGGCAATGCATAGGAGGGTCATTCGACTCTCAGCGAAGCGAGGTATTGGAAGTTCGTTGAGGAAGTCATATAACCTCACGGCCATATCAAGGTCGAGCGAAGGAGTATGCATGCTAGTGACAATAGCTTCCATCTCGGAGTCGGGAACAGGTGAGGGGAGGTGTGATGTCGCTGGTTCATCGAACACGGCGATACGAGCCGGGAGACAAGTGTTGAAAGGGCTATGGTCCCCAACCCATGCAAGGCTACTCGCATCTCCAGATCTCGTGATGATGTTGGCGATGAGTCGTCCCAGAGAAGCTTCGCCTTCACCATAAATAACGGGCACCCCAATGGCCGAAAAGATTCCAAGTAACGAATAGGCCGCATCTTCCACCCGTGTCGTCTCCCGCGTCGAAGCAAGACGCAGTTTCTCTTGAATATTGCCAAGACCCGGACGAAGCGCCATCAACTGCTGTGCAGCAATCCGGGTGACTTCCTCCATCTCTGCTATGATTTCCGGGCACTCTTTGTGGTTCGGCACATCCAGATTGCGATGGAGGGTCCAATCTTGAGTGTAAAATCGCACGACCTTGGCCGCAATGTATTCTTGAAGAGTCCACGCACGAGTGTTCCAAGCACTTGCTGCAAGGGCACCTGGGATGGATGAAGGGGAAACACCACGAAGGAATACAAGCATCATGGAAGAATTTTGATACCACTTGAACATGGCAACAAGTGCTTCCTGAAGCACGGAGTGATCGGTTTTATCGATACAACATGTATCACTCCAAGCCCAATTGAACCCGGAATCCCGAGCGATCGTGCAAAATGTTTGCAACTTCTCATGCGTCGGTGATTCTTCTAGGTCATACACTGGTACATGCACGACGTCCTGGAACAACGGTTCGTTGTCTTCCCATCTGTGCGACAGGACGACATAACGGTAGTACTGTCCCACCTCTTCCTTAATCTGGGTGTGGTCGATGCGGGTTGTCATCGAGGATATAAGCTCTTTGAAGATTGGAAGGGACTCGAACGCAGACGCTTGCTTGGCTCTATCGTGGAGTTGCCCGGTAGCAGTGTTGATGAGCACATGTGGCAAATGACGCAAGGTTTGTTGGACAGTTTTGTGGATGGCTTCTCGTGTTTTCGACGGGGTGACGTACTTGTGGGCTTGCTCTGTCGAATGATGTGAACAGATTACCTTTGTCACGACAATGAGGATTCTTACGCTGCACGTCTGGATCACGAGACTCTGTCATCTTCGAGAGCATTGTCTCGAACGCTTCAATCGCATTGTCATGATCACCTTCGAGGTGGAGAGCTGCATGCTTTAGTTCATATCCCCACGGAGAGGATGAGTCAAGTACGATTAGCTTATCATGACGCATCAATAAAATTAGCCGGGATCTGGTAAATGAGTTGTACCTGGTTTGCGTCGTCTAGAGCCTGTTTCCAGGATCCCATTTTCAACAGCACCTTGCAGCGTTTGACGAGAATATCTTCAGGGGAAGGGGAAACAAGGAAGAGTGCTGTGGAATAGTGGGAGATAGCATCATTGTATCGCTGCGTATCCACTGCTGTATCTCCGAGACTCCAGGGTCTTGCATGAACGCTGCCTGAATTCTGAGAGGGTGACACGTAAGTGAATATATTAGATAGCATGCGCAGCCACTCACCAAGGGGCCAGTCGTGATATTCACCATCCCCATCCGGTTCAGTCGTTAGTTCGCCAGAACACTGGACCACATCCTCTGCGCGACCCAATACATACAAGGCTTCACAGAGCCGCCGACGAACAGTCATGGCGAAATCATCGAATTTCCATCCAGTTATCTGTCGCAACGGGTGGGGTTACATTGCGACACATGTTTTAAGAAACTCACCAGTGAGATCACAGGAAGAGGTGAACCGGCGTTGTCTCGCATTCCCGCTTGTGCACGCTCGAACGACAGTACTGCACTCCCCCAATTGTTGTTCTCCATCTGTGAGTTTCCAAGCAGAAGATGCAGGTATGCCTTTTGGCACTGTCAATGTGATTGCCGCGTGAGAGCATGTTGAATACGTGCCTGAATTATATAGCATACATCATTGAAGCGGACAGTAGCAATGAGGTCGTCCATCCGCGACAATGCATCGGGGTGGTCTCCAGTCATGTATACAATGATCGCCTAAAGGAGATGAGCATTATGAGGGGAACGAGTGGGAATGCAAACCTTGATAAGGAGGAGAAAGGAAACGTGAGATGAATGGTGGTACTCGAATGCGATATCACATGCGCGATAAGCCTTGTGCCTTTCCCCTTTTCCCACGTGTGCTACACTCTTTGCGATGAATGCGATGAGGGACGGCTTGATCTTGATAGCCTTGGTACAAATTAATGTCAGTGGTCAAACGGTGTGAGAGGAATAAATACCTCCTCTGCGTCTTGGAGTCCTTCGTGCCACAGTCGGAGACGAGCCCGGATAAGAGCTCTGCTAGCGAGTACATGGGAATCCGGATTCTGAGATGAGACGACCAGTGCGATCAACATCTGGTCCACGTTTTCGAGCTGATCGTGCTTCCATGATTCGAGCACAGCGTCATCGATCTCGATGTCGGGCTCCCGAAGAGTAGGGTGTAGAGGAGACGATGGAAATACGATAGCGTTGTTGACCTGGGTGGCAGGTTCCTGGGAAGACAATGGAATGCAATACAAAGCAGAAAGGTAATCAGTCCAGAGACGCGGTGATACGACGAGACATGATACTCACGATGTCACGAGGGAGACTTTGGAGGCTAAGTTTCCCGTCCCTGCTACCGATTGCGAGAGACCGGTTGTCTGGAGAGAACGCGATAGAATATATATTATCATTGTGTTCGACGAGAGCAAGTCGGTCATGCGTCACTGTATCCCAAAATGATACCATACGATCAGTTGAAAGTGCGATGAACGTTCCGCGGTTTGACAGGGCAATGCGTGAATAACCATCGTTGCTGGGAACCGACCATTCTGCGACCAGTGACCCACTACTAGTAGTAGTAGACGCGTCGTATTCCTGGATTGTACTCGTGGATGTGGCACAAATGATGTGGTTGTTGAACCAGATGAGACGGGTTACTTTCGCATTTATCTCGACAAGCAAATGGTCATTCGCGCTGTCATAGACGTGGACAGAAACATTGAGAATGCCGACTGCAATGCGATCGCCTTTGGGAGAATACTTTACAGTTGCCATGTTACCTTTGTGTGCAAGTGTGTGTACCTGTTTGCTCGACCGAAAGTCCCACACGACGGCTCCTCCGAACGAACCCACGACGAGTCGTTTCGAGTCGGGCGAGAAATCGACAGTCTTGCAGTACAAGCCATCCCTGTGCTCGAAGACTTGCTTGTACGTTTTTGCGTTCCACACGAAGGTACCGTTCCCGTGTGTTCTAGCTGCGATCCACTTGCCGTCGGGAGAGATAGCGAGACTGTGCACCCAGCCCGTGCTCATGTTTGCCATATGCTTGCGATTGCGAGTCCCCCATACTCGAACATTCTTGTCGTCGCCGCTCACGATAAATTCGCCATTTGGTGGGAATGCTACTGCAAATGCCGCACGACCCACATCGATTTCAATGGGCCGCGACTCTATTTTTCTCACTGGTCAGCACAAAAGCCCCTCCGTCTTATCGACACGCACCAGTTATAGAGACTGTCAGCGACATATCTTGGCTGGGGAAGGGTCAAAGTCAAGGAGCAACGTCGTGCTCACACGTCTCTCATTGATATACATAGATATCACGCACTGCCTTCAAGTTGTATTCTCAGCGTTCGAATTTACGCGGTAACTTTCATGCATGATGTACCGACAGGGCCGCGGTGAATCCCGCATACGATATATCTAGCACTCCCTAACGTGTGCAAACTGAGGGTTAGCGATCTCGAGTAGCATCCCCAACGTGGTGGGTGGGTAGGTCTCGACGCATGATGTCGCTTCGACTCGTCGGGATTATAATTTAGCGGCACATGTGCGTGCATTCTGGCTCGCCCATACTCTAGCTAGTAGCTGCGCACCCAAGATCGCGCACATAGTCCACCACAGCACAAACACACACAACCCTTTAATATTTCCACCCAACACTTGATCCCTAAAGGTAAAGGTCCGGTCTGTAAATCGGCATGTTCTCCCGCTTGTCATAAACATCATAAACAACTGGCGTCCCCGCGGCTTGCAGCTCCCGCGCGACGCTCTCCACACTCGCAAACACACGCAGCAGATTCCATCCCATCAGACTCGCAAGATTATACTTGTCTCAGCCCCGGCGATGCAGTTCAGTAATCTGGTGATGGGGTCAGAGCAAGACACAAGAAAATGGAGTAGACACGGACGAGTGCGGGATACTTGGATACGTCTTCCAGTCCTTCGGGGGGTCGACCCTATCGTCGAAATCGCTATCAACTCCAACGCTGTACAACGAGGTTCCGTGTTTGACATTCAACAGTCATGACAACGTACTGTTGCTTTCCGGCAACCTGGGCACTGTGCTCGACGTGATCGACCGCGGCCTCGCCGTCTGGGGCAACAAAGTACGGCGCAAAATTGACCTATCTAAAAACTTCACGCTAGTTCTGGCGGTATGCCCAACATCCGAAACGCACCATAATGACACCGTCCTTTTTCCCGTCCGTGGTACCGATCAGACTGAGTACCTCATCGAGCACGTTGTGGATGGCCCGCGCTGATGAGTGGGACCAGATAACAGGTGCCTTGGTGTGCAAGATTGCTTACGTCGCGGTCAAATCAGACGTATGTGTCAAGTCGACCAACATCCTGATTCTTCAAACAACTTGAACCCGATAGGACTAGAGGAAGATGAAGTCAGCTGATCAACAACGGAACATTGTATCGCACCTCAGACCGTAGTGCAGTGACGTGATTTGTGTCAAGTATCCGCTGGAGTCAGCGAATGTATTGTGACATATGCGAGTGAGCGTGACATATCGGACACCGGTCAACAATTTGGCTAGAAGAAAAAACTGACCCTTCGACCCCAAGCAAGCTAGCGATCTTTCCCTTCTTTATAGATTCCTTGATATCCTCCATACCGAGTGCATAGCTAAACGTCTACGACACACCTAAGTCCCGGGTTGGATGCAAGACGGAACGCGACGCTCACCTCTGGATACTTCTCGATGAGGCCCTTGGCGACATCGATTTGTTCGAGCGTGTCGCTACGTCGTGACATCAAGTTCGATTCGCACTAAACGAGACATACGTGCAGCAAACGAGACTCACTGCACTCTCCACGAAGCCGCCAAAAAGTCATCTCCTTGGGCAGCACTGTCCGGACAATCCACATATACGGACCTAGCACACACACACGCACAAGTCAAACCGTTCATTAGCACACGAAACGGGTCAGAAACTGAGAATTGCATTACCAAAAGAAGCCGCCGACTTTCCCTTGTTGGAGACGAGGAATGGCGACATGCATCGGTAAGTTGGCGTCCAACGGAACGTCCGTGATGTTGTTTCGTCATCCTCCACGCACGAATTCAGGAAAATCTAGATGCGGATTTAAGCAACGCATGTCGTGAATCGAAACAAAAAGAATAGAACGTACCAATGTGACTGTCCTGCCTGTGGAGAGCCTATCAACCAGCCAACCAGCAGAGAAGCAAAAAGCGAATACGTACGATGACAGGGGCCGGTTGGAGGAACCTCCTCGCAGCACGCTCTGGGTCCTTGGGCAGTTTTCCGCTCCAACCGTTATCCTTCGGCTGGGCAGCATCAACGAGGCCGAGCACGACACCAGCGATGAAGATGACACACGGACTAGCCCATACGACGGGACGGATGTACACTGTTCGGGACCGCTGTTGCGCTGCAGCAAATTCTGAATCGTCGCGCGCGAAATTGCGCTGTCCAGACTCTTCACTTTGAAGGAGAGGATCGATCTCGGTGCTTATCGTCGTGCGTGAATTGCGAGGTGGTCGTGGGATTCAAGACTACTGTGGCTGGCGACTCGGAGAACTTGGGTGGCTGCTTGGGAACAGGCTGTCCAGAGCTGAGCACGCCTATTGTCACATAGTGGGAAGCTTTCCGGCTGTTCGCGTCTTGGAAGGGGGCGTATGGGATGCTTCGTAGTCTGTAGGTAGGTAGTGAACAGACTGCTTTCGTGTTGGGAGGTTGCCCCACCTTGCTGCCCAACCTGGGGGGGTGCTTGAGCTGGAGAGGAATGGGACGAGTCAATGCATTTTGCAATTGTAGGTCGTGGGAGCGGAACACCGAGAACAATATCGCGCATGTATGTTGCCTTGGCCATGGGTTCACACGGTACATAGTCTCTAGCGGACACTAAAGTATCTCTGTAGGAGGTTACATCGAGTATCTACGGGGCTGTGACTAAAAATCAGTACATGAGGCATCATAATGGAGTGGCAGAGTCGGCCGATACCGACTGGTCGTAATCGTTGAACGAGTCGTTACAACGTGCCTCGTTTCTGCGCTCAAATCGAACACCACCAGCGTAGACTCGGATACGCAGACATCACTCATGATGCGTATCTCACTTCCGAGATTTGTGCCAGTAAGGGAGTCAGTGGCACCGCAGAAGGTGCTCGAGCCAAGGAGGCGTCAGCAGACTCCTCAGACTTACCTGGTATCCGATGCCAGTGAAATCAAGGAAAGGAACCACAGTGATCCAGCCTTGGCTCTTGTTCCCGCGGACAAAATATACGAAGATTTCAGCGACCTTCAAGACGAGAAAAAGAGTTTCACCAATGCAAGGATTTACAGTGAGAGGCTACCAAGGAAAAGGTTGGAGAATAGAGGGAGCGGCACCGTAGCATTCTCTCCAGACAACCCGTCACTTGCCACAATTGGTAGCAAGGTACCTCGAAATTTCGTGAGTGTCATATCATCGCATGTCTGCACCGATCAGCGTTCAATTCTACACCACCCAGGTCGTCTATCATTGCTCTTCTCTGTCAAATCAATCAGCCATGCCGAACCTCAATCCCCACTCTGGCCCTACTAAACTCGTCCTCGCGTTCGATATTGGTACCACATTCAGTGGCGTTTCGTACTGTAT
>JBBPTB010000292.1:0-25605 GCA_038093875.1 Boletus tylopilopsis | reverse complement strand
GACATCCATCCTCTTCCGGACAGTGTCACGCCTTACGTATGTCCCAGAACTACCACTTCGCTCCACGTTCCTGACTCCTCGCCAGTTCGTCTACCCGTTCGTGCTTGAACCACACATCCTCACACTCGAATCCACACGGCGGAGCACGCTCGCTACCTACACCGCACGCCGACAAGGCCTTCTCCGCGCGCGCGACGAGGAAAAGGAGCAACGACGGCGGGAGGCTCTGAGGAAGGTTGCACCCGGGTATGACGGGAACGCCGATGCGGCGCTCGAGCCTGTGCGCACCAAGGGCAGGGGTGGCAGCTCAGGCGAGGTGTCGGGAGACTCGGACGGGCTCGGACGTGGAGGTGGGGGCGATGTCATGGAGGATCTCGTGGACCAGCTTGAAAGGATGGTTGCTGGTCAGACTGGAGGTGCGACGTGAGGCTTGCATACGGTTTGTGTCCATAAGTAAGTGGTGTATTACTGATGGCCCACTGTTCGTTCTCTTCATTTTACGCGACCGGCTGTTGGTGCAGATTGTCGCGCTCATCCACGATGTTCGTTGCCGGTCTCGAGGGGTGCACATGTTCAACAGCAATTTGCCTTTTTACCGATTCATTTCCCGTTCTTCCTCTGCACTTCTGGAAGAAGCTCTAGTCACGAGCATGTTCCTTCCTTCTGGTCAAAGCGAAACAAGGGTTTCTAGATGGACCTCGTTTTCTGCCCCGGAAAACTCTCTTTATAATTCTATCCTGATAGCTGATAGCTCCGCCGCTGGATACCTGAGGCGGTGCGCGACCGCGATCGTACAGAGGGAAAAGGCGCCAAAATTGCGCAGTGGAGGACAAGCACAAGCGAGCGACACATCAAAACTGACTGTCGTTTTGTTGGTCAATAGTCGTAGGATATTCGACCGGTATGTCTCCACGCATGGTTTCTCGTTCAATACAAATGGGAAAAAAAAAATACCAGCCTATCTCTATCTTTCAGACCATCCATGGTTGCTCAACCGGTTGTCTTGTTATTTGAAAGCAAAGCAGACTTGACCGACGTTAGTCTTGCAGAACTAGTTGAGTTCCGAACCCGGAGGTGGGTAGATGGTGCTTCATCTCGTCTGCTTGGCTGTGGAAGTGAAGAGACCTGGAGCGAAGTCCACCCTCATAGAACCCCTAACCCCTAACTAGGACCCTGGTGTTCTTTCCGTTTCAACTGTCTCAAACATTAATTATTGTGATGACACCAAAAGAAGTGTCACGTGTGTCACGGAAATCGGGACTTCGATGGTCGGGTTCGGTGTGTATCCTTTATCACCGGAATATATGCCACGCAGGACTACGGTGCGAACGAGATCCTGTGGACATTGATCCCGATCTCGAAGGTGCCACTCGTGGTGCATCAAAACGCAGCCTGGACTGCTGGTGCTGAACTTTATGACGTCTGTCGTTGACCTCATGTCCGGGACGTTCGATCGCCAAGCAAATGTGGGTCACTGTCCAACTTGTTGCCACTTGACAATTGCCCATGAAGAACTAAAGTCCAAGTTGAAGTCCAATCTGAAGTTGTCGAGCTTGGGTCAGTTGGGAGCTTCCTTTTATCACCATGTCGCAGCGAAGCAACACCACTGCCCATGTTCTAGTCCAGAAATAGGATGTGATACTCGATTCACTCGCACATACGGTTCTGCAGTAGCTTTGAAGCAAGTAGGTGTTCGCCGGAAGGACGAGGAACGCCAGATGTTTGCTAGATTGCTTGGACATGTCCTATCGGTCCAAGCATGTATCTTCTCCTCTTTGCCATCGGAGGATCCGAGCCCGTTCTTACCCTTCGTTAGTCCAAGGGTCCAGGGCCGACGCAGACACCACAGTCCCTATCCTTCCACAATCTCTTGGGATGAACAACGAGGTCCATCCACAGTTGAATCCCATTCATAATTTCAGTATCCCAGAAACCTCCGGAAATCGTTCGCCATGCTTGGCCTTCAATCCCTCAGGTCATCAATGAGGGATCGATTCCGTCGAAAGCGTGATGTCATTGTCACGCGAATTGACGGTTTACTTTGGGACGACGCTTTCATGGCCCGAGCCTCCGGCACATCAACTCAATTCGAATATACCTACAAGATTGGTGTGTTGGAAGGACTGTCGCGACGCACCTGAGGTGGTATCATCTGGGCCAACGAGTCCCATCCAGGGACTATCTTGCCTTCCATAGCAGCTCTGCTCGAGTTGCGAATCACCCTTGGGTGAGGTCATCTATCTATGGCATTCAAGAAAGTGTAGTTTTCGCGATGTCATCCCCGAAGACAGTTCTTCAACGAGGATATTGCTCCAACCACATACTTAGTCGGTGATTCATCCCCACAATGGTGTTGTGAAATGCTTTCCCGCTCCTGCTGGATTTGTTGTCACTCATATCGCTCGGTACAGCATTATCATTTTGTAATACTAATCGTGTGATGTCGACCATCCGTCTTCTCCTGCTGACCCTTTTAATGCGGACGGCCATACCAATTTTGCTTGGCTGCTACCAGCATCCGTGTCATGCGTTTTGTGCGAACTCTGCGGTGGTTTCTGAGTGGACGAGTAGGATCCTGAAAGGGAAAGTGTTGAGCTTGACCCAGTCGACGGAAATGTGGTCGTGGACGGCGAAAACGACCCTTGACCACTCATTGAAAGGAGACCACCCGGAGAGAACGTCCCAGAGGTATTGGGCGATGAAAGCGATACGCGCAAATTCCGGGTGGGTTCAAAAGGAGGTGCCTTGCTAGATAGCGTCGATGAGCCCACGGAACTCGTCGAACGAGACAGCGAAGATGACGTGGATGGTGAGGAGAAGATCGTGTTGGTGGAGTGCGATAGTGAAGGCGTTGCAGGGATAAATCCCGAAGACCCGGAATGGGACACTGATGAGGAGGGGGAGTGTGAGAGCCCCGAGGGATGAGCCAGGCCCGGAGAATGTGGCAGTCCTGAAGCACCATCGACACTTGTTCGATAGGCAGACTGCGACCGGGGCTGGTGACGAGCGAAATGTGAAGGTGCTTGAGATGCTCTTTGCGCAAGTGGGCGACCGATCGTACCGGGATGTGACAAGCGACGCCACTGCATGTCTGTCCTCGAAGAATCTCCGTACACGCTGTCCCATGCGTCGCCATTCTGGAGACTGCTCCGTTCCGCGAGTTCGATTTCTCGTTGAATTTCTGCGAGCTGGACCTCAAGATCCGGGATCACTGTGTTCTCCAGTCTCTCCTTCTTCAACGTCAACCGTTCTATCTTTTGGTTCAATGTCGAACACTCTCCCTTCACGCTCTCCTTCCTTTTTCTCTCCTCCTCTTCTCGTTTTTCTCGTTCGGCTCTAACAGCATCAGCCTCCCTCTTCATCGCCCTTAACAGATTTTCGGCTTCCGACTCTCTTTCCCTCAGTCCCGGTAAACCTTGTTCATCTGCCGTTGTCGACTGCTCTAACTCTTCGCGTCCTTCATTTGCACGTCGTACGGCATCCTCGAGAGCACGAACACGTTGGCGCGCTTTGGACTCTGCAATACCGGCTTTTTCCGAGGCGCGTTTCAACACGTCGATCTCTGCACGCAAGCTCGTCGTGGTTTTGTTCGCGTCGCGTCTGGAGGATTTTAGAGCCGCTTGCAGAGAAGCTTGCTCAGCGTGTAGAGAGTTTAGCTGGTGTGACAGCGTTCGTAGGCGTTCTTCGGGAGTAGGTGGACGGGAGGTGGATGGGACAGACGTGGAGGATTCGTTGACGTTGCTCGTCGACGCAGACAGCATCTCTGGTGTTGCAATAGCATGGTGGTCATCGCTTCGCTCATTATCCAAGGGTGTGCCTTCAGCGTCTACGTCATCCGGTCAGCGCACGCCTCGCGGAAGACACGTGTATGTGTGCGTACCTTCGGTAGTGACCTGCTTTCGCATCGTTCCTCCGCTGACGAGCGCGAGATCAATGTCATACTGTCTCCCAGGATGTAACCCATGTATGATGATAATGGCTTCGTCAGTCTGTTCGTTTATGCGAAGGTAGACGCGTTGCCAGTTCGAGCCGTTCACGTCTACGGAGAGCCCATGAGACATGGCATCTGCGATAATTCCACGTGAGTTCAAGATCGCATCGTTATTTGTGTCGTTTGAGGTGTCACCAGTGAGTTCTGGCTCCAGCTCGTCCTCTGTGGTATGTCGGACATCAAGAGATGACGAGAGAATGAAGGTGGCGGAGACAGATGTTATTTCCCGTACCGCCAGTGTGAGGTGGGGTGTCCAAGGACGTATTGTATGCCATTCTGAGGGGTTAGATGTAGATGGATCCTGAGAAACGGCTGCTGGCGCATCAGTCATGTCGAATTTTGAGGTGTTCGCTCCAGAGATGGTCCTTTCAGACGTGAAGTGGTAAATGTTTGAACAGACCAGAGAGCAGAGACGATGTGTCAAATAATGCACCTGTAACTGACGCGTTTCCTTGCTCGAGGGTCAGTAAATGTGGAGGGTTCGGTGGACAGAGGGAGGGCTCGTAAACCCGATAATTCGGTGTTGTTTGGATCTAAAGCCTTTGATAAACATCCAAATAAGGGAGCCTTGGCTGTGCAAGTGACGGGCCGAAGTTCCTGCTTCCAATCATTCAAGGAGCCAACGACTATCTCCGAATACAAAATCTACAATCAAGATCAGGCCGTCTCCAGGAACAATTCGTCGACTGTATCGTTGCGTATCGATGTCCCTCGAATGGATTAAACACAGAATCCAATGGGACTGTATACTAAACGAAGTTGGTGACTATTCTGTTACATTGGAGGACTTCGTTGACAGAAGTGATTTCAAGCTGTGTCATCTTCATTAATTGTTATCTCCTCCGCGATGGCGACACATCATCACGGTTACTAGACCATGATGCAGCCGTCGCATACTCATCTTTTTCCAGCACATTCATGCATGACCCGACTACCTATGTACGAGGTTTTGGGGGGCAGGTTTACGACGAAAATGTGATCCCAATGTACTGGTGAGGCGACCGTCACCCCTCATCTGATCATGCAGTTACTGTAGACACCATCACTGTGGCAATCAGTGATGCAGAAATTACCGATAGCTCATCATCTGTTATATCCCTTACAAGCCCAACTCAACCTGATTGGTCCGCCCTTCATCGCGATATTACCGGGAAAATCTACTGCTATATGGGCTACATGGGTGGGTTCATTCTTTGGTAGCACGGACTCGGAGAGAGGCTGGAGAACCTTGGGATTTGTGGGGTGGTCCTGATCAACGATCAATACACCAACATGGGGACTTTGAATGGCGACAAGCAATCGCGCGACGCGAACTTGAACCTCCTTAGGTATCGCGGGTCCACAAAGTAGGTAATGGACATTGCCTCGATATCAAGTGATCAGGCACTCATCATCAGTTGCCTGATTGATGGTCTCTTCCAACACTTTAAAGTTTCGGCCGCGGGCTTAGAACTGCGTTCGACTCTCGTAGCATAACGGGGTGGATTATTGTGTTTCGACGTTGCTCCCGAGTCTCGAACGCCCGTAAGCTTGGTGTTGCCACTACCAGTTCCTTCACAGATATCCGACACTTGTCAGAATTTACCTTATTCATCTGTGTAGCTTCGACTCAATGTATCCATTATCAACTTGAAACCACCTGAGGAGGATCCATCGGAAAACCACATTTAAAGGTTCGATCCACTTCAGTCAATATATACTCGACGGGCATTCTCCCTCACCCTCATCATGTGTGGGAGCTGGTCCTGTGTTATGTTGACCGTTGGACTCTGTTCTACTAGTAAGTTGTCATATCATTGACTCGGACGAACCCATCCATCAGACCGATACGTCATTTCCAAACCAATCAATGACGTTCCATAGCTTAACGTTTCGCCAGATGCCTCCCGCACAGACTTAACTCGGATCAAGGTGGTTCAGGCTCCCGATGTAATTCGCTATGGCAGCAGTCGGAGACTACTGTCCGAGGGAAAATGCACTGGCACTTGCGCACTCCCTACGGTTGGGTAGGGGTGTGGGGCTGTCCGGGTATACCTCGGTATTAGCCAGAGGGGGCCTGGGCGTTATATCCGCTAAAGCCTTGGGGTGGGTGAGTGGTTGCCATGTATTTTATTAGTGTCGTGAGGGTTGTGGAGCGTGGAAAGCCTGAGTTTCTGGCGTGTCGTAGGTTCAGTTTATGCTGTAGTCGTGATACAATGGTGTTCTTCGGGTATTGTTTTTCTGAGATGACTCATTCGCATCTGAAGATCTGAAGGCCCAGATCAGGTGTGCAGCTTCGGAGACTAATGCACCGTAAATGCATTTTTCCTCGGACGGTCAGTCATAGACCGATGCTACATAATAATATCACTTGTCCAAAAAAAAAAAGGGAAACTAATGTATGGAGGAATCTGGTGGTGCCTTTGGCTTTGGCCCGGGGGGATGGGTGGTTGTTGGGTGGGGTTTACATGTGCATTTGATTCAACGGTCACGGTGACCCACAGAGAATGAGTAACCATCAAATCATATGTGCACATCCAGTGACCATCATGATATGATGGGCCCTTGTTTCTCTGTTCATACTATCGTAACAATGGCAGTGGTCGATATGGCTGAAGTTATAAATCATTGGGCTCGTATGACGACCCCAACTGCCAGCCTTGTTCTGCGAACTCCCCGCCGCTCGACCTCTGACAATTGGCAAGGTATTAGACTGTAATTAGCAGGTTTCTCTTTTACAGCATGTCCTCCAACTTGCTATCCTCAATGGAGTTTGTTCACCTGCACAACTATGCAAGCCGTAGGTCGCTTAGTACTCACTGCTGAATGTCAAATGACCAACTCCTCGACGCAGTCGTCATTGTGACTACCATTCTATATGACTACTGTGAGTGACTCGGATGCCCGCATACAAAACACCCTTGCCAAGTAGAATAAGTCTGACTCTGCCGCTGCAGCACTCACCTTTTCAAGAGAAGTATGTGTTTTTGTATTCGTCCTGTTCTTTGTCTGACAACGCTTTGAAGGTACATTATATATGGGTAAGGAAACAACAATTATCATGCGAATGCCAGATATTTGACAAGTTCTACAGCACAGACCTTGGACCATGGTCTCCACAATGTTCGTTCTAGTGTGTAGTGAACAAAAGCTCGTAGCTTACTAGGGGCTCATAGAATGAACACTTTTGTAGGTCCGGTATCTCGGTCTCTCTTGGGCCATGTATGTCTTATAAACTATAAACTACACGGACCACATTGATTATGTGGACTAAAGTTTTAGTTTCCTCGGTGTGTTCAGAGTCAACTCAAGCTAAATTGGACTGATGATATATGCTCACAGTGGGTACCAGCTTTGTGGTTGAATCTGCAAAAGTGAATATTTGACTTTACATTTGAACTGGTATCAATGACCACCTTTTGCTAGATGTAAGGCCCGGTCTACATTCAAGTTCTCCATTAGCCACATTGCAGACGCCTCCATAGGTGTAAGGATCCCGCTTTACTGTTCTCCATGACTTCGGCATAAAACTTGAGTATCAAAGGTACTGTGTTCTATGTAACAGCAGTCTGGACATATCCGTTATTTCTTGCTGCTGCTGACTGTGAGTTACGGCAATCCTTGTTCCATTTCCCTTGATCAGAATTCGAAATCGCAGTAGTCATGATTCTCCGAGTATACGCTATGTGGACCTGCTCCAGAAGGATACTTTATATCCTTTTGTTTGCTTATCTTCCGCAGGTCATTGTCTCCCTTGTTCTTACAGGTATTTTTGACAATCCAAATACCTACCTCTCAGGTATGTAAGTGATTTTTTTTTATCGGACGATCTCTGAGTCCGTGGCATTCTAGTTACCATGGTGCAACTCGAAGATTTCTCCCTTTGCAATATCTCATACAACAATGTTCCTTCCCTGATCAACTTCTACAACGCTATCCCGCGTTTTGTTCTCGGCATCACTCTTTTGGCGCTTGCTGTTACTCGAACAATCAGGCAGTCGGTTGCACTGTATGAAGCAACCAGTCTATGGCAGCCCAACAAGTATATGCAACGACTTGTGGGTGACGGAATCCTCTATTTCCTTGCGTATGTCGTCCCTTCCCTTCCCGTTTGTTAGCATGACCATTCCCGCAGGAATGTCCTTTTCAACATCTACTTTGTATTCCAAAGCAAGCTCAACAGTACCTCGCTACTCTGGCTCGGCCTGGTTTCTTATATAGCTGTGTGCCCCTTGATACCTCGATTCATCATTGGGGTACGCGAACTGTATGACCACAACTATCACAATCGCTGCCGGGGAGATGATACTGGATTCGGTATTTGGTCACAACCTCGCGAATCGACACCAGCATCCGTGGTGTCGTTCGGGGATGTCATCTCCGGACAGGAGCAAAGTCGTTTCGTGGAGAGTTGTGTGGATGAACCGCAGGGAATTGAACTCGGTGTGTTGAGAAGATACCATTGGCAAGGTTTGACATTGGACCCAGGAGGACCGGAAATCCCGTGAACAGTCGATGCTAGTTGATGTGAAACTGTGAACAGTGAACTCTTATGCTTTGTTTTTAATGAAAATTAGCGTCTTCTCTCTGGCTTCCTGAGTCGCTGCTAATGCGCTTGCTTGGCTTCCGCGCGGCAAACAACAACACGGAAGATCGATTCAGCGCATCGTCTTAGGTCTATACTTTGCATGGGCGGGCATCAAGGCTCAGCTCAATATTACCCAGGCGTTCAATGTACCCTCATTCATTGTCAGGGTAACTAGACACATGTTTGACATCTTTTGGGGAGGTTCTGGATGTCATTATCCTTTATCATTCAGGATCGGAATTCAGCGGTCAGCCTAGCTGGCGCGACCATCCCCGACCACTTTACCATGAACTGTGTCCGCTTCATCGACGTCATCATCCACGGTTCGAACCCACGCTAGCAAGTGTAATCGCGACCCCGACTTGGTGATGACGATGCTCGAAACCTATGTCGATGTCTCCATCATTTGCCGAAATCGCCTCCCGACGAACCGAGGTATGACGGCGCACAAGAGCAAACAGCCCGGAATGTAAGGAAGAGCAATGAATTGTTGGCTGGTGGCATAGCTTCCCTGGTGGTTAGTACTTTTTTCCTTTTTGTAAGGACAAAGGAAGGGCGAACGAGGTACACATGGAAATAATAGAACGCAGGGAACGGGAACGTACACAAAAAATGACGAACCCATCGAGGCAGAAGTCAACGGTCCAGCTCATCTAGGCATATGAGTTATTGCGAATGCCGAAGGAGATGTTATGTCTAACTCACTATTTCTCTGTCGACGCAGTCTGAAGCTTGAAGAGGTTCGGAGCTCCAGCATGAATGAGTGAGACACCGTTCACAAAAGGTCTGTTGAGAAGACATAACTCAGTATTTTGTAGTGTTCCATCAACGGAGAGAACCATACCTAGACCATGATTGATACCCCGGGTGGGTGAGTTCGAAGCGGAAGATGTCTGGCGAACATTGGACCTATCATTCGCTGGGGATGCCACCGCTGAAAATGGGAATGAGCCCGAGAGGGAAAAATAGTCTGGGTGGTGAGTTCGAAGCAGAAGATGTCTGGCAAACGCTGGACCCATCGTTCACCGGGGATGCCACTGCTGAAAATGGGAACGAGCCTGAGAGGGAAAAATAATCTGGGCGGTGAGTTCGAAGTAGAAGATGTGGCAAACATTGTACCCATTGTTCACCGAGGGTGTCACCGCTGAAAATGGGAATGAGCCTGAGAGGGAAAAAAAATTGAATTGTGCTGCAGTCCAAGGGGAGCAGGGGGGAAAGTGCTGAAGGAGATGCTGGGAGGTGCCAAAGACAAGAAACCCGCTGAGATTCAAATGACCAACAAATTGTGGCATGTGGAATTTCTTGTCGACGGGGGAACCCATTGTGCGGAGTTGTGTCAACAATGGTCGCCTAGAACCGAGCAGCCCATGCTTGTCCGTCTCCACGACGTGTCATTCGTCTCGTTCTCTTTTCTTTGCTCCAACGACAGCGCATTGGCTTTGACTGCACGTCTCTTGCGCACACTGAAGTCACCCAACGGTCGAATTTTCTTTCGTTCAGAGTCAGAACACCAACCATCTTGATCCTCGCGCACATCGCCAGTCGGCTCTTCTGCACGGGAATAAAATAATCCATGGCACCAGAGATTGAAGCCTGTCACATATGCATCTTGGGGGAGCTTGTCAAGATAACCGCGCGGTGAAAATTCGGTGCTCTTGGTCCGAGCAAGTCATAAGCACGTCTTGTTCGTCCGACACTTACTGGTGGTACGCTCGCGCCCGTTGCGGCTTCTCAGACGTTTTGTTCACCGTCAGTGCGTTGGCGTGGAGGTCAGAGAATACCGCGAGGGTTTAGCCATGTCAAACTGTCGAGTGAGTGTCTTGATTCACTCCAATGTATTCATACGACCGGGGGGACATCTTTTCGGCTGGTTTGATGAACCGTTTGCAGTCCGAGTCACTGCATCCCGTGGGTGTTGGACCGCCCCAAATGCTTGAAGTGGTCAGGGTTTTCTTGCAGTCTTGCAACCACACTACCTCACACAAGAGTCTTGTCATTTCTTTGAGGAGCTTGACGAGCACACGTTGAGTTGCACATTTGGACTATCGTGGTCTTGGATGACTTGCCTCTAGCGTGAGGTGACATATTCCCCTATATGTGACTATGTCACACTCCAATTCCCACCTGCGTCACGGTCCGTCGTCTTACCTGGTCATGTTCAGAGTTGTCAGAAGCTGAAACAATATAGGTGTGAAAGCGTACCATTTTGGTCGCTGAAGTACTTGATATTGGGTCCTCTTCATTGGCATTTACGATTACCAGCAGGTCTAGTGTGGTCTTTCTCTAGCCGGCTGTGTTCCAATTCCAATTTCGCGAGGTCTGGCCAAGTTACAGACCCACCATCAATTGAGGGCACTTGAAGCAAATATTACCTTGATTCAAACCAGGAAAAATATATACCAGCACGCACAATGGTGGTTCACGAACATTCGTGGGCAATTATCTGCGGAAGCAAAATGTGGTTGTCACAAATCGAGTTCCGCAAGCTTGTACACGCTTAGTGCGGATTGCCGTCATACCATCTGGAGAATTTGAGTTAAAAAAATGGGACCTGATATTTTTTCTTGTCTTTCCCGGTTTAATTTGCTCGTCGCTTGGAGCTAGATGCCTTTCTACTCCACTGTCAACATTTAAAATGGACACTGGACGTCTCCCAGCTTACCGTTCGTCCTACCTTGCTAGATTCCATCCCTATCCGAGAGTGAAGCCGTCGATTCGGGAGAGGATTTTGGTGGGATAGCTCCACCCTGCTCTCTACGCTGGGTGGAATTCATGATAAATTTGCCTTGGACAGGCCTCAGCCCGGGCATCGGACGATCCCTATGAAGCGCTTCAACTCAATTCCGTACACCCAGCAAGTTTTTTCTTTTGGAATTGCCGTGATCTCTGATTCGACGACAAATTTAGAAAAACGAGCCTTCATCTACCCTAGAACGAGCTATTCATGGCGCTGATAGCACCCACGTGCGTTCGCGGCGGTTGAGCGTATCTTCTCTGGTCATCGTGAGGAACCTGCACCTTATTTTTCGCTCTCATGCACTAAGCTTTCCCACTGACGATAGGACCTTGCGCTCTCATTCGCCAGAAAGACGTCTCTACAAGATGTCTAGTTACGCCCTCGCGGTCACAGCTCAAGATATTGTACATTCGCTTACATCCCTTCTATGTATAAATCAGTATAATTCACGGACGAGCCGTTTGAAAACAATCCAGGAGGGATGAAATGGGCGGGTAGCCCATCCAGGAGCTGTTGTCTCTACCAGCCCGCATTCTAACCAGCCGTTCTTTGCGGCCACCATGAACCCATTTCTCAACTTACACCTCTATTGGTCTTTTAGGTCGCGCATTCTGGTACAGAGTCAATACCGAGATGGCGAAAGTCCACCTCGTTTGCTCCCAGAATTGCACAACGCTAGACTAAATACCATAAGCACTATATTATCGATATCATTCAGGAGTATCACCAGTGTATTACGACCCCCACTCCTCAAAACGAAGCATAGTAAGTACCTTTCCAAGCCCTTATAACTTCTCGAACTCCGCATGCTTCTCATCGACCCCCTTGCCCGCAACCATATCCTCCAAGTTCCTCTTTCCAACGTCGCGCGAGATAGCCCAGGCACTAAACACATGCCCTTGCGCAAAGACCTCCTCGATCTCCTCGAGCGTGCGCTGTGCGGTCTCGGGGAAACAAAACGTGAAATGGATCGCGGCCGCAAAGTTGAACGCGGCAAACACAAAATAGGTCTTCCACGCGATGGTGGCGAGGCCCGGTGGGACCGCCCAGGCCAGCGCAAAGTTGAAGAGCCAATTGGCCGCGGTTGCGAGCGAGACCGCCTTGGCGCGCACCTTCATAGGGAAGATTTCTGCGGGGTATGTCCACGAGACAGGCCCCATGGTGATGGCAAAGGAACAGACGAATAGGTAGGAACAGACGATGATGGCCTTGGTCACCCCCGGGTGGTCCGTGATGACCCAGACCGTAGAACCATCGACGGTGCCCCATGCTCCGTATCGACCCTGCAGACCGCCGACGAGGCAAAGGAAGAAGCCCATGAGCGTGGAACCAATCATTAGGAGGGGACGACGACCCCAACGGTCGATGTAGATGATCGCGGGGACGGTGAAGGCGACATTGAGGACATATTGGACGGAGTCGGCGATGAGGTTACCACGGCGACCGGTCAAACCAGCTCCTTCAAACACGTACACAATGTAATACATCATGACGTTCATCCCAGACAACTGAGACCACATCTGGAGTGAACAACCGAGACCAACACGGCGGAGGATACCGGGTTTGAACAGGTCCGCATACGATTTGGCGCCTTCTGTTCGTTCAAAGGCCACCTGTCCCTTTATTTCTTCATACTCCAAAACGACTAGCTCGTTACTTCGGTTCCCGTTTCCGTGAAGATCGGCAAGGATTTGGAGAGCCTCTTCGTCGCTACATGTCGGATCATAAATATGAAACGGAAAGACTACTAGCAAAATGGTTGTAAAAAAAACTCACCGATCATGGTCAACGAGCCAACGAGGAGACTCCGGGAACCACAACATCCCAACGCCGAGGATTATTGCAGGTATAACTTGGAGACCCCACGGGATGCGGAATGATGCGGTCCCGTTGATGTACGAACACCCAAATTGGACAAAGTATTGCAACATGATACCCCAGGTAATCGACCATTGCTGCATAGACACCAGCCGACCACGGATCGAGGGAGCAGTGATCTCGGATTGATAAATGGGTACGACAGTGGAAGAGAGACCGACGGAAATCCCGGCGATGACACGGCCGACTACTAGCATACCGCGGTTCTAAAACGACATGAGCAATTGACGTTCATTCAAATATCGAAAGGAAGGGTCCACACGATAGAAGCACATTGCAAAATACCGCCAATGATCCAGATGATACTGGCGAGGATAATAGTATTTTTTCGACCAATTCGATCAGCAAGGGAGGTCACCGCAAGAGCACCGACCAAAGAGCCAGCAGGCATGGAGGCAACAATAGCTCCTTGAGCATTTGAACCGGGCTGATTTTCGCGTCATAATCTGCATAGATATAGCGACATCGACTTACGTTGTTGAACACATGGAGATAAGCATTATTCTGCGTGCGTATTATTAGGAGACGGGTTTAATGTCGGACGGACGGAAATGCTCACACTCAACACGCCGGACATAGACGCGATGTCCAATCCGAAAAGGCCGCCACCGATGCATGCGAAAGAACCTACAACGTACTGTTCAAAGATCGTCAAGACAGGCATCTAGCATAGCGGTGCAAAACATACGGGGTTTGCTGCGATACGTGCGCTGTACTATATCATCAATGTCAGCAAACTCAAAATGCGCCATGCAAATGAAACGGGACTCACGCCAGGCATGGCGGTGGTGTCCACGAGAAATGGGGTGAGGAGCACTCGACCATCTGATACTAGGAAGTTTTTATACGACCAAACACGCGACACAGCGTTTTATGAGCACATGGGGGGAATGTGTGGGGAAGCTGGTCATGGGGTGAGGTATCAAGATCCGTAAGGAGAATCGGTTCCGACGGACCATGCAAACCGTGACAAGTTGTTGGAACAGGACAGCCTTTTGTTTCACTTCGACACCAACTGGATACTCTTCTTCCGATCTTCGGGTCCCGGAGGCTTATTGAAGTTGTTCTTGGGTGCCCGGAAAGTTTCCCTGGAAGCAAATCTCAACTCAACCTATGATGCTGAGATAAATTCAGATGATATCCTCCAATGGCCAGTTCTAGGTAGCAAGCAGCGTTAAAAATGGGTTGTTTTGGGCATACACAAACTTTGGACGATGCCAAGCCGGTGATGGTGTTCCGTTTCATCGGCATGATCATCATGCTAGAGGGACTTGAAATACACTGCACGGGGGAAGAAAGAAGAGCCAGAGGATGGATCATGAGTTCAGTATTGACAGCGGGGGTTATTTAGACACTATTGGCCGCGAAACACCCCATCATGGGCCTGAGGTGCAGTTGCGTGCTTGGCAGACCAAATCATCAGTGTGTCGCGAGTTGAAGCACAAGCTGAAACTAGTAGGAGACGATCCGAGGTTGCCAGGTAGACAAAATTCTCGGAACCTTGTTCTAGTATACCATTACAGCGACTTATCCGCAAGTAGCGACCGAATTATATACTTATTGCGTTTCATCATCACTCTAGTACGACCTTCCAAACAAGGTCCAGCGTTTCGCGTCCTGACCACACCCAACACACATGGTCTTGCCAGGCTCGATCGGCGCCCACCGACCTTGATCAAAGGGAATCGCAAGAGACTTGGCACCTGCAGATGGCGCGCGTTCATCCTGGGGTTCCGCACTGCGCGAAAAGAGACCAACAGTCAGCGATCCGTACGTTCCCAAATGAAACACCCCGAGCCGCGGCCGAGCACCAATGGTCGATCCGATCATAGGAAAATCAGAGAGAGAACACTCACGATCGACCGCTTCGTTCCTTGATATCATCTTCACACGCTTCCCGTTCACACCAAGGAATGATAGCAATACACTTGTTGTCCAACGTTGGGACAAAGTCTTGCCAGCGCGTAACCTCCTTCACGTGTGCGTTGTACTCGTTGAGAGCCTTGGTGTACATGTCTTTGTGGATGGTGTCCAGGAGTTGAGGGACAATTGCCTTCAAGTCTGCGAGCGCGATCGGGGCTTTCGCACCCGTGTCGCGACGGACTGACAGTGTTTGCTGTTTCGCGAGATCATTTGGTCCAATCTCAAGGCGAAGGGGTACACCCTATGGAGAAGAAAGGTTACACCTTGGCATTTCGTACGAAAACGGGAGGCATCAAACCTTTTGTTCCCAATCGTTGAACTTGAAACCAGGAGTGTAACCATCTCTCAGATCGGCCTTTGCTCTGACGCCGATGTCAATAAGAGATTTAGCAAGTTCATCACATGCGTCATTAATCCTGTTCCTGTCCTCGTCGCTCGTCTTGGCTGTGATACCACAAGGAACGACGACGACTTGCACCGAAGCAACACGCGGGGGAAGAACTAGTCCCTGGTTGTCACCATGTACCATGACCATGACACCGATGGTACGCGTAGAAAGACCCCATGAATTTTGCCAGGCATATATCTTTCCTTGGCCAGTGGGATCGTTGGGATCCTCGACGACGATGTTGAACATCTCTGGCTTGGAGAAATTTTGTCCGAGACAGTGGGAGGTACCTGCTTGGATACCGCGACCACTCGCGGGAATGAAGCCCTCGACAGTAGTGGTATACAGTGCGCCAGCGAACTTTTCCTTTTCGGATTTTACGCCTTTGATCATAGGAACAGCGAGTAGTTCCTCGTAGACACGTCGATAGAGTTCAAGTATTTCCAGAACCTCCTTGTCGGCTTCCTCTTTGGTTAGGTGAGCCGTGTGACCTTCTTGCCACAGATATTCACGGGTTCGGAGGAATGGTTCTGTGAGTGGGTCAGGAACGAGTTATCCATGACAGTTGGCATCACGCACGAGGATGCTTGAACTCCCATCGCACAACGTTGTTCCACAAGTTGAGTTTCAAAGGCAAATCTCTATGGCTTTTGACCCACTTGGAGTAATCTAAAAAAATGGTCAGGATATTTTGGTGAGACAGAGAACGAACGTACAGGGGTACATGACAGTCTCGGACGTTGGACGAATGGCGATAGGTTCCTCCAAGTCGGAAGATCCGCTGATACATCGTTAATCGTGACTTTGACGCGCCATGGTTGGTAGGGGCCACTTACGCTCGCGTAACCCATGCGACTTCTGGGGAGAAACCCTCGACGTGGTCCTTTTCCCGCTCAAGCACTTTGGATGAAACAAACATTGGGAATGACGCGTTTTGCACACCCATGGCTTTGATTCTCTTGTTGAACCAATCTAGCCACACATGAGTGTATGGTCGTACGAACAAACGTTGAGACATACCTTGGATTTCCTCCCAGATGCTGTAAGACCACGGCCTAAGGATGTAGCATCCACTAACGCTGTAGTACTCTAGCATGTCTGCCTTCAACAAAACCTATTTGTATGATCAGCATGCAATACAGGCCTATTCGGTAGCACGCACACTCTGGTACCAAGCTGAAAAGTCGACCTCCTTCTTAACGCCGATCGCGATTTGTACGGCACCGTCGATTTTTGCGTCCTCTTTTTCTTTGACGACTGGCTTTACGACTGGTCCATCGGTCTTGAGTGCGGCAAAGTCGACCTCTTCTACTTTGACGTCGTCCGTCTCCAGGCTCTTGAGGTATGTGACGACATCTTTGGCAGACAAGAACAGCGTTGAACTCGATGAGCACGCATGGACTGCAAATACGGCCGATGAAGACGCGATGGAAGCGTCGATCACGGTGACGACTTTGGAAATGGTATCCTTGTTCAAGGCCAAGAGCGACACTGCGATCGATTCACTACCTGCGATACGACAAGATCAAGGGTACGCACGCGAGTTTTTGTCTAGCGCGAAAAACTCGGCGAGAAGATCCTCCGAGGCCAGACGGAGTTCCTTGAGATTGAGCTTTTTGCCGAGGGCGGACGAGCTCGTTTCGGTCTCATCGCGGGCGATGACGACGACGGGGACTGGGGTTGCTGTTTTCGCGGTTTTGGGCTTGTAGACGAGGGTTTTGATCAGCTCGAACGATTTTGGGACCAAAGGGTCAGCGAGCAAGGCATCGCGCCAGGATGCGGGGGAATTGGTATCTGGGTGGGACACGGACGCGGCTGGAGAGATATGGAGCGCGGCGAGTTTGGCGGCGAGCGAGTCAGACATTGTGGAAGTAGAGAAAAGACGCGAGTTAGCGTATGACTCGATAATAAATCTTTGGCTATCCCTGCAACGCCATTGGCGAATGGCTACACGAACGGCGTGCTGAGCAGCTCGCATAAAAATTTCAGCTGAACAAAAATATGGTACCTAACAAACAACAAGCTAGACTTTCAATACGGATAATTACCACCACCACCACCAGGGAACATCATCGGTTCACGGACGTCGTCCCTCTTGTCCTGCCCACAAAGCAGTTCCACCAACTTGAACGCAAACGGGAAAACCGTGCCTACGTGCCACGTATTCGATACTGGCATCGCCCAGTCGATACACCACTCACCTGGTCCACGACTGCAGAGCGTTATCAGCACGCAGTACGAGAGTAGAACTATCGACGCACCTTGTCACCAGCGTTCCTTTGCCAATGTCAGACACGACGACAGGATCCTCCTTGTAATCGTAGGCTGTCAAAAGACGCAGTTCGAGTCGTTCTCTCATGGTTCTAGTTCCACTTACTCGAAATCAGGTCATTCTTGACGACAGGGTGCGAAGTCACCGGTTGATGAGGGAGACCAGCCGTCTTTGCAGCCAGTGTACCTAGAGGACCGGAACATGCTACATACGACGCAACTTCGGTGTCTGAGACGCACCTGCACATATCATGGCCACGATCTTGTTATTTTCATAATACTCCCTCACCAACGTTTGCACTTCAGTGGACTGAGAAAGACTCTCGGCGCCTTTCAGGCCACCAGGGATGATCAGAGCATCGTATTTGTCCTGAAAATCATCAATGAGATCACCCATGCATAACCGTCCCTCGACATACCGGGCCCGCCTTCAGGGGCTGGAGGGTGGTATCAGGCAAGATCTTGACGCCCCTCGAGCACACGACCAGCGCCGGGCTCGTCCCCACAGATCCGTACGGTGATCCACCGCTTTGTACGTTGGCAGATGTACATTCAACGCCCGCTCGGACAAGCGTGTCGTAGGTGATGGTACTGTCCGATGTTTAGTGCAGTTTTGCTGAGCCCCCTGAACCATGAGGCTCACAATTCCATCTCCTCTGTACCGTCTGCGATCAAAATCAGCGCCTTCTTAGACATATCGCGGGTTGGTTGATAGATTAGCGAGAAATGCGCGATTAGTATTCCAGTCTGGCTGTGTCACAGGTCCAACTTGGATGGAATGGATGGAATTAGTGTCTAAACTACCGTATGGCCCACAATAAGGTATTCGAAAACAATCAACCAGTCTCTTCGTTCATCGCCTTCTTCAACATGTCCTGCCAGTCCAATGCCAGTTTCGTCAACGTTTTGCTTCTCGCTGTCGGTAGTGGGATGAGTACCATTCGTACGAAAGCGCACAAAACTCACCGAAGATAGATAGAACTTCCCGCAACAGCTCGCGCTTCACCATACCCACTACCGTAGGACACCAGCAGTCATCCCTCCCGGGACGCCTACATCACCGTCAATCATACACACACATCCACCCAAAAAGGCACTCACCAGAACACCGGACCAAACAAATCTTTAATCAGTTCCAGTCCCTTTGCTTTGAATCCTTCGTCGGCAATCTTCTTGGCATACAAGAGCAACGCTTGCTTGTATTCTGATGGACTATCGAGCGCTTTCGCAGCGTGCATTTTCGACTCGAGATGGCCAAGTGTCAGCGCCGTGTTCCACCACTCTGGTCGTTCCTTGTGCTCCGTCGTCCCTGCCATGCTGCTGATGGCTCCTTCGATCGAAGCAACGATCTCTTTGTTAACCCGCTGCCGGCCTTGCCAGACATCCGAACCCTCAGCCCACCACCGCTCACTCAGTTTAATCCACGAACAAAGTTGAGGATCGAAAGAGTATGTGACTCCAGTTGAACATTGAATCACAGGCGCACCATTCGGCCGGATTGTGGCAGAGAGTATGTTGCAATTTGGGTGGATTAGTAACGAGTCGAGATTGGTAGGAGGGAAATACGCGGCTTGCGACTTGACGTTTCTGGGGAATGGTCATCAAAAGATGCGTCCAAGAGGTGGTCGACTCACATGCAACTCAGCCTCCCAGAGGCAGTCAAGAGAAGAAGTGCCGTTTTGCTACTTGATATCATCGCACATGGCGAACCTAGGCTCAGCGTCGGTGTGATCCTGTGTTTGATCAGCTCGGTCCACCAGTGAGCCTTTTCATCTAGCTTACCTTCTACCCGTGTGCGAATACACGTTCACTGAACCGTCTTGCAACGCGACTGCGCAGAATGACGACGATGCCGTCAAGCCCACCACAGGCGAAGGAAGATAATCCAACCATTGTGTTTGCTTGCCGCTCACAAACAATACCTCCGTCGACCCATCTCCTTCCGAATTCCGAGCCTCTAGCACATCCTCGCTTCCCTCTACCTTCGAACTCAGGTATGTCAATATAGGTGGCGAGGGCAAAGCTTCAGCAGCGTGTAATAGTCGTGGTGGTTCCCACCTTTTGCCTCCACTGGCAATCTCGCGCACAGCGACACTATCTCTGGGTAGATCGCCACCTAACGTGCGAGATTGAACAGGCAACTCGTCATCCAACACGGAGGCTTTTCGCTTCCCCCTACCCATCTCTGGGCTCTGCTCCAATGAGTCGATGGGCACTTCCATATCCATAGGACCCCCCATCTCTACATCTCCATCGAAGCCACCCATACTTGGTACAGGCGATACGGAGGGAGAGGCAAGTCTTGGCCTAGATGTGGGTGGCAATTCTCGAGAAGGTGGAGCAATCGCTGCGGAAGGTATCGATGACATGAGGACAGGTTGAACACGTTTCTTGGTACTTTTCTTGGCAACTAGTCGGTTGATGTGTTCACCGCCATTGACAGCTGCTGTCGTGCCGAATCCAGATTGTGACCCTACACGTGGGTTCGGAGACGGGGGAGGAGTGATGCGGGATGTGGACGGAAGATTGTCATCTACATAATTGGTGCCATGAGAGTACCCGTCAGGAACAGGTGGTGAGACAAAGCCAAATTTCTGCAAATATTGAGTCTGTGCGCTGTAGGGGGCTATCCCTTCTAATTCGGCGGCATCGAAATCAAACACTGCGATCGTGCCATCCGAGGAAGCAGCATAGAGGGTAAGTCCATCCCGAGACCTGGTATATGTTAAAAGAGTAACGAAAAAATCACAGGTGGCTCACCAACTGAGGTCCATAATTTGCCTCTCGAAAACTTCCCTGGCAACGATAAGTGGGCGAGCAGTTTTCGTTTGCCAAATTGAAATCGATCTATCGTCTGCTCCAAGAGCGACGACAGAACATATATTCGACGTTGCAAGAGGAGCCTCCGGATTACGCAAAAAGATGTGTGGATTGTAGCTCTGACGTTGAGTCGCATCACTCGTCACACCAGAGACATGAAACGACAAGGGCTTACCGCAACTTCGACCGTATTTTCGTGACCAACCAGACTGATCTCAGAAGTCCAAAGACCCCGCGTTATCACAGCCGCGATAAAGACGAATCCTCTGTTGTTCGTTGCATTAGATGCTGTTATATGCGCACCGTCTGGAGACCAACTAACGCGAGATTGAGAACAATCCACGAAGGAATGGAGGATGACAGACCTAAGACGACGGAAGAATGTGCTGCCAGGGGAATCCTCGAACGGCTTTGTCACCTCGGCCTCAAGTCCCCAGTCTGTAGTTCGCCAAATTTTGACGGTTTTATCATCCGATTGGGTAGCCATGAATTCGCCTACAGGATCGAAACAAACACCCTTGACGAATCCATTATGTTGGTCTAGCTTTCGTATCCGTTCTAGGGAGTATGGACGCCAAGTGCCGGTATGAGCGGGATAAGTGCTTACCCAGAGTGTACCCACACCAGATGATGACTTTTGAGTCCAAACCGACAGAGGCAAGGTAGCGGTCTTCAGGTGCCCAAGCAACGTCCACCACATCTGCGAGACAACAGATATAGAGAATCAATATCTAAGGAGGAAGTACGAACCACTCTCGTGACCCGGTAGTCGTTTCATCGGTTTCCAATTTTCAATGTTGATTTCGTTGGAACCGAAGACCTTGCCCCGGCCTGACCTATTCCATACCAAGGGATGAGAATGTAAGACGTCAAAATACTGTGCATGAACACGCACGGATCAAGGTCCCAAATCATGATAATCTCGTCATCGCTGCCGCTCGCTAGCCATCTTCCAGAATGTGCCCATCTGACGGTGAGTACAGGCCCGGTGTGCATACTAAGGGTGCAGAGAGATTTGGGTGGGCGATTTGAGCGTTCGGAAGCGGGGTTAATTATAGGTTTGGTACTCCATATTCGTACTTTGGCGTCGAGTCCTCCTGTTGCTATTCGTGAGCCATCAGGGTGAACATGCACGGAGAATATCGAGAGGCGTTTCGTGTCTTTCGCACTGTCTAGTGATGGATCAGGTCAAAATAGGTGGTTGGCGAAAGAATCAAGTAGAAATACCTCTGTGCATTACCCATGTCGGTTTCGTGAACCTCATTTGCGTCGCGCAGGCGTGAACGTCGATCCGAGCGATTGATGTGACCGTTACGGTGACGTGTCGGAGCTGGAAACCATCTTTTGCTCGTGTATCACTGTTTACAGCCTAAGCAACTCATACTTCCAATGCTGGTCCACAAACTGAGTAGGAACACTGCTGACTGGTCAACAAGTCATTTCTGACAATCTGCCAGTGATGATGCTGTGAACTACCCCATTACCTTCCAAGCTCACTTCAGATATCAGCACAGATGCTAGGGTTTTGGAAGCATACTGCACTACCTGTCAGCTTTGGGAATCAGGCTGATTCAGAAGATTGGCCTGTGTTCTTGGGTATGTCCTTTGTGAATTACCACAGCAACCAGGATGTTGAGCTGTTGCAGCTGGGGTACAGGGGGGATCTGGATGAGTTGGCAATGGCTGGTGGGGACTATGGTAGGTGTTTGATTGGCTTATATCTGTGTTCTACATTCTCCCTGTATGTTGGTGCTGATCACCCTTGTATCAGTCAAACAAAGAACACCAGAGCATGAGAGCCAGAGATAGAAGTCATCTTGTTAGTACTGGTTATCCTTCTGACTTTATATTAATCTATGCCAAGACATTGTGTTGAGATGGATTTTGCTGTGTCCACTGGTGCATTGGATGCAGTATATTGTGTGAAAAATCTCCCTGCCAGAGCCCACTGCATATCTTTCTACAATGTCTCATGAGAGATGTTGAGCATAGGGAGGGTGAAGACTTGCCAGATTGTAAGGTAAGCACTCTTATTGTCTCATGTCCCAACATAATGACTTCTTGCAGTGTGGTTATTTTAGACAGGCCTTGGATATACAGTCAAACTCAGAGGTATAGGAATCCATTGGCTGGAAACTCCTGACAATGACTAAGAATTGCCATGCATCCTTTGATCAGCTACATTCAGAGTGATCATTTTTATATTGTAATTTCTCTCAAATCCCCTCAAGGACAATGTACCAAATATCTACACTGTTTGCACTTTTTGGCCACATCCACTAGTGATACCTGAAAAGGTCACTTTTATGTACCTCTACTGATGCAAGACTTCCACTTCCATCTAGAGATCATCTTGTTATCCATGCCTGTTGTGCTCAAGTTGCACACCTTTCTTGTGCAGCTGAATACATTGACAAGATCCAGTGGGATAAAGATGAACTGTGTGCTCTTGCTAATGATGGGTCTTCAGCCAAACTACTAGAAGAGCTATTCCCTCAAGCATTTCCTACAACATCACAGGTACAGGTAATATGAAACAATTAGAGTGGTTTTGGATAGACCAATAGTAGATGCATGATATCATCAAGACACTTTACATTACTCTTCTGGTGACACCTGTACTGGAGGGTATAGTGCAGAAGCAGAAGTGGAATGAATGTTTTAAAATTGTGTAGTCTGATTCTAGGGTGGTATGACAAGTATCTATGGTTTGTTCAGACATGGCTAGGTACCCACTACTGTAGCTGAATCCCTGCTAGTTCCTGGTAATACTGCATGAGTGTGGCAACCTCCATTGGAAGGAGGAAATTGTTCACAAGCAGGACCTGTCACACCATCAGACACTTGGTTTGCATGACACAGAGGGAAACTTACCAACAACCACATCCTCAGGGCCAACAAACCAGCACCTTGTCTTATCAGTTCCCAATTTTCCCTGATAAATGCCTTGCTTCCATCAAAGTAATTTGCAACAAATCTGTTCCTGCAACTCTCATTCATTTCTTGCTCATACAAAAACATGTTGAAATGGTGCTTACCGATTCAGAAATATCCATCTGAACCAGAGTGCCTGTATCATCTTGTCCTCGTCGAGAACGTCATCCAACTCGAACAACTCCTCCTCCCGATCAATTATCACCCACTTGAGTACTCCGAAAGGTTTTAAAGATAGCGTGTTCAGCAAGTCGAATAGACGTGGTCCGCCAGGACGACAGGAATAATATACGTCGCCTCTTTCATCCGACTCCGGCAAGTATGGAGGAGTAGCCGATGGCTTCAGGTCATCTCGTGTATCAACCCCCGACAGCGCTCGAGAGGTGGAACGTCCTGATAGTGAGCTATGCCTGGTCCAGGTATCCGCAGCAGAATGGCTTGAGTATCCAGGTGTCTCGTATTTGGGTTTCAGGTCTTCCTCCGCAGTCGATGGAATGGAAACGAGACGAGAACCGGATTCGCTCCTCTCGCCCGACTGTGTGCTGAAACCGCGAACAGGAGGTTTCTCGTCGGAAACTGTACTGTTGTTCCTCTCATCGTGCCTCAAATCAGACAAGGGTTGTGAGGCAGCTAATTCTCTGATAGAGACTCGATCCACTACCACCCGGTTACTGAATCATTCAGTAATCAATACCTCGTATTTCCGAGAGGGTAGCTTACAATTCTGGAAGGAGATCCGGGATGGTCAAGGAAAGTGTGGTATGATGCTGAGCATTGCATGAGACGGAAACTCCGACCGGAAAAACTAATATACCTGATCCCAAAGTACTTTGACACTTGCATGGTCCCAGGCCAAATGCTTGCCTAACATTGTTGGGTTGTCGAATTTCTTGTGCAAGTCGCACAACGGACATATCCAGTCTTTCATTGAGCTCTTTGTCATAACGTGAGACCCTTCGGGTTGACTTGGGGTATCATCTTCAAGCTTAGAGGCATAAACGACAGAAACTGACATTCGCGGAAGAGAGTGAGGTCTGGTGTCAACGCCGACCATTCGGCAGCGAAGCTGAAAACCCCTGTGGAGATTACGACGCAGGAAGGGAAGTCGTCGCATCTTGTGAAGTCGAACCACGGTGGATGAGAGCCGTTCCAACCTATCTAGAAGGGTTTGCGATGGCTCCGTGTGGTCGAGGACCTCTCTTTCATCACTTTCTGATGATTCATTCAAGTATGCATTGGCAAGTTCATCCACGGCAAAATCGCCATCGTCGATATCATGCTCGATGTCATTGTCCAATTCATGTGATTGAGCATTGGCGTGCCTGGCACTCTGGCTCTGGTACTGAGACTTGTGAACAGACTTGGCAGCCTTCTGCGAGGGTATCCTATCAGAAACTAAACGTCTCGAGTACCAACATATGGCCAGAAGGCTTACTGTTGAAAGTCTTCATCGTCTCTCTCATTTGAATCCTCGTGGTGAAAAGTGCCACTCCCTCCGCGTGACTTAATCTTCCCAAAGCGAAGAAACGACTGTCGTCGTTTCCTCTGTGGGGCCGTGTTGGAACTTTGAGAAGACCCTGGTTGACTGGTCGAACCGATCGACATGCGGCCGTAACGCCCTTCGCCGTCATTGCGCTTTTTTCGAACAATGGTACTCCCCCATTTCATGACCGCGACTGTACGGAAATCATGACAACGAGGGTTTTTATGGGGTTTGTTATCGGCAATGCCGGCTTGAAATAGCTTCAGTGATTATCTCCATTTTGGGGTGTTATTATCGACACTTACACCGGTTTAAAGCGGATCCATGCACATTCCTAGTGCCACTCTGCTTTGTTTTGTTGGCAATTTGAGAGGGTTTAGACAGGACGGAGAGATTCTGTTGCACGCGACGTTGAGATGGCTCTCGAACTGTGGCATTATCGCTGTCGGAATCGGAAGCATCAAACTTGACCCTCTTGATATTCTTTGGGCCCTGACGAGAGTGACGTATCACGTCTGATGCCGATGTTGAGTCGATATCATTTGGAAGTGGCTCGAATGACTTACGATGATTCACGTGTCCTTTTTGCGCATCCGAGCCCGAGTCTGAAGGA